>PVJX010015664.1:0-42051 GCA_004027295.1 Dolichotis patagonum
CTACGTGGAGGCGAGCTATTGGCCATTAGCGCGGGGCAGATTGTGTGTAGCCATATTTGGTGCTGGTTGCAACCTGAGCAAGAACCCGGAAGCAGGATGTAGGCGCCATCTTGGGCACACGATGGGCGGGGGAGCGGTATAGGCGGAGTGCGGGCGCCATCTTGCGCGCATGCCCATTAGGACTGGCTCCCAACAATTACAGTTTGTAGAGGTTTCAGTTCATAATTGCCTGGTCCCAAGACATCATGACTTGGCATAGCAAGCAGAAGACAGCAAAAGCGAGGGAAGAAACAAGCCTCTTTCTGTCCCTTGTATTGAATCCAGGCTACCAGGGATTAGGGCAGTGTGAAACCAATCACACACCCTTAATCCTAGCATCACACAATGAATCAATCACATACTCTAGATATAGCCATCTCTGAAAAACTCCCACCTATAACTGCATGAGACTTTGGGGGTATGTTTAGACATAAGCCATATAATACTACATCACCAGCGAGTCTGGATTTTATAGACCCAAGAGGGAGTACAGGAATCATGAGTCTGCATGTTTAACATACCAGTTGTTTCTCATTTAGGTATTGAACCAAATTTTGAGCAACATACCAGAGAACACAATTTTTGAAACACAGGTAAGTGTCTTAAATCTGGATTAAAAAAAAAAATCTTGATTTTAATGACACGACATTTCACAGGAAATGCCAGAGAAGCAACTGGTGGGTCACTAAAACATTTAAAAAATAAAGTTGGAAATACTCCTTTTAGAATTACTAAAAAGGGCCTAATTTAGAGTCTTAGTTAATTTCTTCTGGAATATAGCTATTTGTAGAGAATTTTGCATTTAGATGTTAATTAGCATTCTGTAGTGAGTGAAATAGCCAAATTTAGCTCTAAAGGTACTGAAAGCAAGATAATCTCCAAAAATTAAATTATTGCATGCATCTTTGTGACATTGACCTCAAAATTTACAGAAGAACTCACATTAATTACTTAGAATACTTTTTGATTCAATAGATTTTAATTCTGACCTGAGGCCATTTTAGGGTGACCAGACCAAGTAAGTTGTGAGCATTCCAAGAGAGCTATCCTTTCACTCTAGAAATATGCCACTACTGCTGTAACACAGCTTCATCATTTAAATACTGCATTTTATAACACCAAAGACTCTTGAGTTTGTTTTTCCCTAATTTCACAAAAAGTGTTTGCACTCACTTGATAGATGAGTTGGGCTTTTTAAAGGGTTTTTATTGTCTCCCAAAGCTGCAAATTGAGTTCCATTTACTCTGTGTCTCAGTAAGCTATTGTAGAAGAGAATGATGTAGCATAAGGAACACTGTTGGTGCTTTGAGAGGAAAAAAATAATGGATTTCAGAAAAAGAAAAGTGGAGGGCCAGGTGTGGTGATACATACCCGTAATCCCAGCACTTGGGAGGCTGAGGCAGAAAAAATCACTAAGAGTTCAAGGTAGCCTGAACTACATAGCAAGACCTTGTCTCAAAAAGAAAAGTGGATTTTGACTTTCTTGAGGGCCACTTATATTGGGGGAAATCACTGAAAGTGAACATTTAATTCCTAGGTAATAAGGTAATAATAACTTCTATCTCCTGTTCAGGCCTCTTGACCATGTTGACCTGAAGTCAAATGGGGTGGGTACCTAAGCAATAGTGCATTTTAAAATGGTTTTTATTATGAAAAATGTCAAGCATACCCAAAGGTAAGAAGAGTATAGGAAGCTTCAGTTGTGGGAGACAACTCCAGTGACTCCCCTTGAATGCAAAACAATTACTTCGACTTTGATTATTTGGAGACTCGGTTCCTTACACTGTTATGTAAAAGACTGGCCAAGGTATTTCCTTCTCTCTTCAATTGGCTCTAAGCATTGCAAATAAGGCTAGGCGAGATGCTAATATGTAATCTCTAAGGCCAACAGACAGTCCTGTTTCCTCAAGTAGTCTTCTCCATACAGAATATGTACAGGATATGAGCAGGGATGTGAGATGGTAGAGCCATCAGCTCCAGGAATGTCAGCTGGGTAGGAGCCTCAAGATAAAGAGGCTATGACTCCCCAGGGCACAAGAGTTTGCATATCAGAAACCAAAGGAACAGCCTCCCAAAACAATGCCATTGCTACCTTAGATTATGTGAATTGATACTTCTGCATATCTTTATCTCTGCAATTTAGATAGATGCCAGTCTTGTACCTGGCCAGCCAGCTCAAGTTACTCACATACACCCCCCCCCAATCCTCACTGTCACTCATCCCTAAGCCACCCCCCCTTCTTCACAAGATAATAAATTCTGGGAGAGGCCTAGGATCGTCTTTGTCTGCATGTCCTCATGGGGATTGGATTTAGGATCCCCATGGATGCCCTTAAACTTGGAAGATATCTTGGTGTCTTCATTCTCGCTGTGGGTTACATTGGTGGTAGTAGATTGGAATTAACTTGCTGGGATTCCAATAGTGTTTCTATGGGATTACAAATACAACTTTTTGGATTGTGAGGAAGACTAAAAAGAGAGTTACACTTGGATGACTGAACACGATATTTGGGTTTACAATATCAGTGACTAGCAATATTTTGCTAATCTCATTTTATCTCTCCATCCACTCTTATTTTTGCTTAACATTTTGCAAAAATACTTGACTTTTCTGATTGCCTCAAAGTTGTTTTTTATAGTCAGTTTGTTCTAACCAGGCTCACAAGACACACACATGGAATTTGGGGGTGTGCCCTCTGTTTTTTTAAAATCTTATTTATTTATTCATTCATTTGTTGGAGACAGGGTCTCCCTACATAGTCCAGGCTGACCTTGAACTCACTATGTAGCCCAAATTGGCCTTGAATTTACAGTGATCCTCCTGTTTCAGCCTCCTGAGTGCTAGGATAACAGGCCTGCATCACCATGCCTGGCTGTTTTTAAAAATTTTAAAACACTTCTCTTGCCTCATTTAACTGCTGATTTCTTATAGAAATCAGATTACTTGTCTTGCTAAAGTGACAGACATTCTGAATTAGTCTTCTGCTTCCTCAGTGTATTTTTTCTTTATTCTGTATTTACTATTTCCTGACTTCATGAGATTCAGAATGAATTTCAGGGCAAGAAAAATTTCTATTTCCTACACATTTGCCCCATTTTTGTAGGGACAAACCCATCAGTGGGTTTTTTGTTTTTTTTTTTTTGTACCGGGGATCGAACTCACAACCTCACGCTTGCCAGGCAGGCGCTTAAGCCACTGAGCTAAATCCCCGGCCCCATCAGTGGGTTTAAGTTATGTTAATCTAATATTGCCAGTATAAAGTTAGTCTTTATCACTTTTGAGGGAAGTGCTTTCCCAACCACTTATGTTCATTCTTTAATCCCTTTCTTTCATTAGTACCTATAAAATATTTATTTATTTGCTTGTTTGTTTATTGTGATGCTGGGGATTAAAACCAGAGCCTTGTGCATGATATATCATCATTTACAATTTTAAAAAAAATTCCATCATTCTTCTTGCATATAATAACTGGACCTCCTATAGGGAACAACTTTCCCTCATGCACTATTTGGTTACCGAGGAAAACGAACGGCTCACACAAGAAAGATAGCATAAATTCTTTTTCATTCCCTTGCCAAATTTCACAGAGAAACAATCTCCAATAATAATAGAAGAGGTTTCGTGTTATTATGAACTCAAAATTTTTATATATTTGGCATTTCATTAAAGGCATGTTTTAAACTGGCATAGTGGCTCACACCTGTAATTTCAGAACGCAGGTTGCTGAGGCAGAAGGAACGTCTTTTGTTTGAGGCCAGCCTGGACTACAAAGTGACTTTAAGACCAGCCTACACTATATAGTGAGAACATATCCCCCCAAAATAAAAAAAGCATGCTTTAAAAGTTGATGCTAGAGATGGAGTTAATGCACGAGCCTTCTGAGCTGACCTGTTCTGAAGTATGGGCTTGTACCATTATATCAGAATCCCCTCAGGCTTATGGTTAATATGTAAATTCCTGGTCCCCACTGGGTCAGTCTTTGGGAGCAGAGCCCTGGAATCTGCATTTCTGACACTAGCTTTTTTTGCAGTACTGGGGATTGAAGCTAGGGCCTTTATACTGAGCTACATAGTGTTGCTAAATCATTAATTTGCCCAGCCTGGGCTCTAACCTGTGATCCTCATGCCTTAACCTCCAAGAGTGCTGGGATTATAGTCATGTCGTGCCACATCCAGCTACTGTAGGGATTTCTCAAATGACTGGAAAGAATAGCCTTATGATGCAGCCTAACCAGAGACCGGGAATAAATGACTTAGGGGCTGCACGTACTGAGCAGTTATTCCAAAACAAGCTCAAAAATCAGCTACCAGTGATTCAGAGAAGTCAAGTACAGTTCCTTCAAAGAATAGCCCAGCAGCAAAAAATGCTGCTATGCAGGGGAGGATACTTTGCAGCACTGGATGGTGACTGAGCCAATCTGGGTTCTGGCTCCCTAATGCTCTTAGAACGCTTGGAACCTTTTATCACAGTATATCCTACACAATGTGGTTCTGTATGGCAGTGAACTCATTTGCCCTGTGGATTGTCAAGGACACAGCATGCCTGCATCACATCCTGCACAGCCACTGTCTTCCAGCCCCGAGATGCCCCCACTGCATGATCTGTGTCATCTAATGAGGTAACACAGTTCCTCTTCTATCAGGACATGGAGTGCCATTTGTATTTGAAATATTAATTATTACTGCTGCCATTTACTCTATTTTTTGAATTGCTCATCTCTGCCAGGGAATATACTTTCTGTATCTTAATAAAGTCCCCTAAAGCTTGACATTTTGAGCAAAACATTTGTTTCCATAAAAAGTGATGATCCATTTTTATAATTTCATTTGCCTTTCGTTATTGAATTTTAAATAGCATTGTTGAATGCACTGACTCATAGGGGAAAAAATATAGATGCGTTAAAAAAACTCAAACTTGCAGATCTCCCTGCTGATTGCATTTCTTACAGATCAGACGAAGATGAACTACATCTCTTAGCATTTTTCTACTTCCATACTTGGGAAGAGCCAATGGAAATATGTTCATGGGGCGTAGCTGCAATCTAAGGTTTCTGTGGGTGAATGCAGCCGCATTGTATGCCAGTGAAGCTCTGTGTTATACCAACATCTAGCTCATAGAAAGGGCATGGCAAAGGGCAAGACCAGGCAATGCAGCAGGGCCTTGCAGGGGCACTATTATATGTAGCCAGCTGAGAATCAAGTTGCTGCCAGTGCTGTGGCATTGCTGCCTCTAGGTAGAAACCTGGCTTTGAGACTACTAGATTAGAGCAGGTACTCTGTACTCAAATATTGTTGGGGCCAGAAAGGCAACACAAAGGAGTGAAGAGGGCTGGACTTAGGGAGACATGTCTTCCCTGAGAGAAGCCATCCTTTCTCAGTTACTACTGGCCACTACCAGGCGTGTGGACTCCAAAGGCTAAAGCTTTTAATGACTCAAGAGAAGCTAATAATCTGAATTTTTATGTGTATTCTCTAGACTGCAAATGTTGATATTACTTCAGAGGATTTGAAACATAGTGATGGTTAAACTCAGTATGTCTGTGGGCTGCCATTTTGGAGTTTTCAATTTAGGAGACATGATACCTTAGATTAATGCCAAAGTGAAATAGAAGAGAATTTATATTTTCCAAATTGAGACGAAAGATGTGTGAACATGATCAGAATCTATAGGTGAGTTTTTGATGCTGTTAATAGAAACTCAAATCATAAACTTCATGGGGACAAATTAGCCTTATTCTGGTTAAGTAGTCAGAAGCCAGGCTTTGGTGGTTGTGAGCCATTTGTCATGAAGAAGATTTGAATGAATATGAATGGATCAGGGCAGAGCCATGACTCAAAGTCCATGCATTATCGACTGTGGGCCTGTGGTGATATCTTCCTACAAGCAATTGGTCACATTATAAAGTTAGCCCACCTCTTGATTCTCAAGAAGAGAGGGCTGAGAATTTACATGGATTGCTTTATAAAACGCTAAGCTTCGACTTGCTGGCAGAGAAAGTAGTGGGAATTTAGAGCGACTACTTTTGTCTTTCTGAAGAGTGATGGCCAGATAGTATGTTTTGTTAGGATTGGATTTCAGCGTTGAGTAGTCTCTTAATTAGAGAGTTAGAAAGCATGGTGATATAATTACAACATATGGACGTACTGATCTTTTTCATGGTTAGCAAAATGCATTTACAAAATTAATCCCAACTTTGGGAAATTAAATTGAGTTTAAAGAGAAATTTTAGTCGTAAGAAAAATATGTTGAATAAAATTCTGGGTAGACTATAGATGGCTGTGAACATAAGGACCAGACTTGTTCTGGCTGTCTGCAACAAGAGAGGGTCTTAATTATTTAATTTCTCTTGGCTTTAAGTTGCTGGAAGTAGATTAACCTGACTAATATATTCAATTACCTTAGTTTACATTAATTTTTAAAAAACTGGCTGTTTCTCTGTTATAGCTTATAGTTTCTAATTATTGGTTTGTCTCTTTCTTTTGGTCATGGTGGTAACGGTGCTGGGAATCCAATCCTGTGCAAGCGCTCTGTCACTAAGCTATGTTCTCAGCTGGCCACCTTGTATTTCAAGGAGATATATTAGATTCCTCCTCTGCTTCCTAGGTGGTTCAGATGGACCTGTTACACATTTCTATGTTGATGTTTTTGTGTTGAGACCATCCTAAAAGCTGACAGGATGATATAGATCTAATAACAAAAATATTTGTGTAAGTATTATTAAGTTACTTATGTTTTTTTGTTCTGATATAACAAAAAACAATAAGTAGTTTATTAGAATACAGTATTTAAAATTAATGCCACAGTGAAATACAATTATAATACATGTAGCATAATATGTAGTAGGTAATATATACACTACAACTGAAATGGTTAAAGTTAACAAGTCTGACAATACTTTGTCTTCAGAGACTGTGGAATACTGGAGCTGACACTCTGCTAGTGGGAATGTCAGTATGACACCATCTTTCAAGGTGAACATGTGCATATTTTATATGGCCCAGGAGGTTATGCTAGATGTATACCAAACAGAAGAGCATCCAAAGGATAAATAAAAGAATGTTCACAGTAGCATTTTTGGTAGTAGCCTCAAGCTATAAACAATCTCAAATCCATCAGTGCTGAATGTGTAAATCAATGGTGATTTTTCATAAGTGGTGTATTATATACAAAGAAAACTAATGAACTGTAGTGGCTTTTTTCCCCCTGATGCTAGGGATGGAAGCCAGGCTCTTGTGGGAAGTGCAGTACCACTAAGCTACACACTCAGACCAGAATTACAGCTTTTCTGAATAGTAAAGCTGACTTCCATGATATTATACCCAAAGAAAGCCAGGCACAAGGGCACATATTACATGATTTTATTTGTATAAACCTAGACAGAACTGAACTATGGTATCAAAAGTCACAATGGGTTACTCTTAGGGAAAGGGGATAGTGCGTGTGAAAGACGAGAGGGGTGGGGATTTCAGTAATGCTGGTAATGTTTTGTGCCTTCACCTGGATGGTGACCACACAGCAATTTTTCAAAGGTTCAATTTGAAACAATTCTATCAAAGACAGCACAGACCATTTGTAATCATTCGAGGCAATCAGTACTCTTGAGATGGTTGAACCCACTTAGCTTATTCATATTGGTCTCAAAAGGCATAACCAAAGAAGCTAACATTTAAATCTAGCTGGTTCCTCACACCTCACCTGGCTTTGGCCATCGGTACAGTAAGCAATGACCAGCATTTTAAAAGTGCTTCACAAGGTGCAAGTACCACGACTACCACTAGGAGGATGCTACTCCTGTAGCTCTGCCAGATTTAACTTAATCTGCCTGATTTTTTTTCTAAGAAGAATTAGAAGAGTGGAACTCTAACTTCTGACTTGGGGCAACATTGTAAAAGAGTTAAGGACGGTCTTACCATTTCAATGAGCTACATTGTTTATAGCTTCTAGAAAAACAGGATCAGGTGCTGCTTTTCTGAAGAAAGAAGTCTTATTCCAGGTGCTGTGCTGAGTCCTTGCCCTCACACCAGGTGGTGGTAATGGTGGGGCTGTTAAAGCTATGGAAATAATCCCATGTAAGTGGGAAGCCATTCAGGCTATAAGCAATGGCTTTTCCTTTATTTATTTTTTATCTTTTTAATATGGTGCTGGGGAATGAACCCAGGACCTTGTGCATGCAAGGCAAGAGCTCTACCACTGAACCACATCTCTTGCCCAGCTTTCTCTTTATTATAAATGGTGTTTGTGGACATGGAAGATATGTAAATGTCCCCAAAGATACCTGTTCTAAATCTGATCATGTTATAAGCTACTCACTCTACCTAGAATCTAGGCTTAACATTCTTCCAGTCTTACCCACTTTCAATCATACCTTCTTCCAACAAATACTGAGCACCTATTACGTGCCAACAGTTCTGAGGGATTAAGCATTGAGCAAAGCAATTATGCCCCTCAGAGAGCATATGTTCCTTTCTATTTTACTGAGAAGATGGAGCCCATCTGGTATTAATTTCTTCAACCTAATGGAAGAATTTTTCTTTTCCTCAAACTTTCTAGGCCTCTGATCTGCCCAGTCTAGTAAGTTCATTGTTTACCTGCCCTTCATTTTTTGATGACAAACACACTCAGGGTCTGTTACTAATAATCTTGATATAAAGGAACAAATAAATGGACAACCCATTGATACCCATGCACTCCTCCAGCTTCTGTCTGAGATCTATCTTTAATTTATGTCCAGATCTCAAGGACATCTCATTTCTAGGGAAGCTCATTTGCTTCAATTTCCTAATAGAGACTTAACTGTTAAGCCCCGCCTCACCACACCCACCAGGGCCATCAGTACTATAAAATGCAGACCAAGCCTTGAGGAAGAAAAACCCCGGAAAACAAAATGGTAAGATGATTCTGATCGAGTGGGCCAAGTATTTCAGGTAAAATAACGAACTGCTAAGTATCTGAGAACCTCCTGTGTAGGTGCCTCACACTGTGGTAAGGCATTGTTTCTGAAGAAATATAAAATATCGAGTTTCATGGAACTTTTACTGGAGAAGAAGACTGGGAAGATTTCCTATGGAAGTAAGCTTTGAGGAATAAGTGGACTTCAAACAGAAAGGAGTGGGAATGTGTGAGCCTGCAGATAGGGAAGTACAGAGTGATGGGTTGGACTTCCAAGTCGGAAGAAGTGGACAGAGCCAGAGCAAGGGAGAGCAGGCATTAGACCCCCCTGCATATACTTATGGGCTCCTCAGTTTTCTACTCCCCAGCACTCTTTCCTTCAAAGCCAAACATCTTTAGAGTATGTCTTATCTCCTTTCCTCATATATATCCTATCTTAACCATTCTGCCCAAATTGCCTTTCAGAGCATTTAAAGTATTCTTTAGTATTGATGCCTTAGATGATTCTTGGCCATGTTATTTCTCTGAGCCTTTTCTTTCTCTCCTCTAAAATGGGGAATATAATATTGCTTCTCTCATAGAACTATCAAAAGGATTAAATGTATTTAAAACCCTGTTCAGGATGAGACCATCGTTACTGGTATAGTTGTCCTTGACTTGTCAGCTGCATTTGGTACATTTGACTACTTCCTGCATCTTTGCTCTTTGGCATTGATGAGGTTGTATGCTATCTTGTTTTTTTTTTTTCCAACCACTCTGGAAGCTCTCCATTTTCACTGGTTCATCTTATTCCACTTGATCAGTCCTTCCGTGGTAGAGCTCCTCATGCTCACCCCTTGTACTCTTCTCATGCTATACCCTTCACCCTGGGCAAATTCATGCATCATTCCATGTCTTCCATTATCTTCTATGTATTGATTATTCTTAATTTTAATGATGCAAACCTTTCTTCTGGGTCTCATATGTCTACAATTAAGGTCTTAATTAAATATTTGAGTGTTTGATGGTTGCCTTAACATTGGGAAGTGATTAACCAACCCGGTGTCACTTGTCATCTACATCTGAACTTCCTTCAATATTCCCTATCAGGAAAAATGAAACTCCTCACTCTACACAGAAACCTTGCATTTGTTTTCCCTTCTCCCAGTTAACTACAAATTCAGCTGACTACCTCCAAAAACCAGTCTTCGATTTGTCTGTTTCCCTCTTTTCCTGCTGCCGCGATCCTAAATCCAACTGTGGCACTCTCTTGGATTTCTCACTGGCCTCATCTAGAGTACTTTTGCTGCCCTCCTTTTTTCTACAGTGTAGCCATCTGTTCTTTCAGTTAATCAAGATGTATTATCAAATACAGATCTAATCACACTAATTTAGAAATCCTTCAGTGGCCTTTCAGTTGAGATTTTAGAATAAGCCAATGGCTCCAAAGGCTTAGAGAATCTTAACTACTCAAAAATATAACCATAAAACATGATTTTAGATTGATTCTAGATGTAGTTTTTCCACTAGAGGAATCTACTGTGATGCTTACTCCAACGTGTTATCTTATTGTTATCTTATGCTACTAGCCCACAAGAACGGTGTAGACATTCATAAATAATTCCAATGAATAGTGTGTTAGAAATCAAGCAGTGCACAGGTTAGGACTGCTGTTTTATCCTAGAATCATCGAGGTTCTTGCACAGAGTATGTCTTTTAATATGACTAAGGAAAACATTGTCTTAAAGCTCTGTACAAAATTGAAATAGCCACAGAAACCACTTTGGTAATCAAACTCCTCTACAGCCAGCAAAATAATTTTTTTTTCTCAGCAGGCAGCCAATGTTTACTAGCATTTGCATACCAAATGAATTGCAATAGCCTATTTGGCAGTGATGAAAAAAAGAAAAGAGTTAGTGTGCCAGGCATAGTGCTTCAGATTGGAATGAGGTTTTTAAAAAATGTGTAAGACCAGGTTCTGTCCCACCAACAGCTTCCAGACCACTTGGAGAGACAATTGTCTAAATATTCAATATTCAATATCCAATATTCTGTTTATTAGTTCTTCCTATAGACGGTGAGCTGATTCTTTAGAGGTAACAAGGGGAACAAGAGATTTGTTTCTTAATTTATATCTGTTGGGGGTAGGAAATGGACATCAAATAACCCCATCAAAAAACATGCAGAATAATAATAGCTCTTACTTAAAGGTTAGTATGTGCTGGCATATTTCTCATGTTTTGCAGAGAGTAATGAAACCAGACTTTGAGAGGTACTCTGGTTGTCTTTATGGATAAGGAAATTGAGGTATGGGAAGGTTAAGAAACTTGCTATTGGGCTCAGTGGCACAAATGCCTGTCTGGTAAGCACAAGGTCATGAGTTCAATCCCTTGTACCAAATAAATAAATACATAAATAAATAAAATAAAAATAAAGAAAAAGAGGAAAAAAAGAGAAACTCGCCATGGATTTATAGAATCCAGGTGGCCTAATGCCAAGGTCGGCTGTTTAACTATCCATTGGCACCACCAGCCTGTGCCATGTGGAATAAACATATTTACATATCTGAATGCTACAATGGGAGGATGGGTGGTGCTGTAAGAACATAAAGTAAAAGTACCTCATTTGTCTCAGGGGTTACCAAAGGCTGAGTGAGGTGTAACTAAGTTAAGAGGAGAGAAACAGACATCAGACTGATGACAACAAAAGGAAGAATATGAAACTAATTTCCACCCAGATGTGGAAGTTAATTGGTGGAGGTAGGGAGAACAGTACTGTATGTGTGTATGGGGGAACAATTTAGAAAGGCCTACTAGAAGAGGCAGGCCTTAAACGATCCTTTTATCCTTTTAGAGGGTCGGACACAGGAACATCGTTAAGTGCAGAAGGAGATTAATGAATTTCAAGGACCAAGAGACAGTGGTGAATTAGCATTCTTTCAGTCCTGAGAAGCAGATACACAATGTTGTTTTTGTCTTTGTTTTTTTGGTACTGGAAATCAAACTCATGACCTTGTGCTTGACAGGCAGGCGCTGTGCCACTGAGCTACATCCCTGGCCCCCAGATACACAATTTGAAATGGCCAAAGAGACAAAGACTTTAGTGGCTTGAGTTACTGAAAAGTCTAGGGATTTAGATATGGCAACAAGTGAATGAATGATATTAAGATCTCTCCCACTTCTCAGCTCCTTTTTCCTGTTTGACTTCATTCTCAGGGAGTAGAGACAACAGCTCTACCCAATCAGCTCAGCAAACTCAGGAAGGAGGATATTTCTTTGTTTCCATTTTTTCCTTTCTTCACTTTTTTTTGTGGGGGGGGGTTTACCAGGGATCAAACTCAGGACCACGCACTTGCAAGGCAGGCACTTATAACACTGAGCTAAGTCCCTGGCCTGAGGAGGAGATTTCTTGAAAGTTCTAGATCTGATTCTTATTGACTCAGTTTGTATTACATACTGTTTTCTGAACTGTGGCTGGGTCATGAGGTTTTCTCATTAGCCAGGCTGGGAACATAGGCCTTCCTCTGGAGCCAGGGCCCAAGCTTAGACACACCTGAAATCTAGGGTCTGAGAGTGGGAGGGGAAAATTCCCCAAAGTAGGATCCAGAGGCTGTTGCAGGAAGAAGGGAAGTGATTGCTGGGCAAGCAAAAACAGAGTTCTCCACAGATAGTTACCTGGAGCAGTGCTCCTCACACCTGAAACCAAGTCTGGTTTTACCCCATTTACGTCTGGGATTAGAATTGAGAGTCTGTATCTCTAAAAACCTCCCAGCAGAGGAGGAGTGTTAGCTTAGTGTAGCGAGGGGCACACCACCTGTCACGACCATGTCTCTCAAATTTATTTAAGCTATTTGACGCCAGCCTAACGTCCATTCTTCCATTTGCCTCTTTTTTCTAGTCTAACACTTCATGCCAGTTTACAATACCTCTTTAACACTGTTCTTCACAGTTTTCTAATCAGCTTGTCAACATTTTCAAGATTTTACCTTTTTACCTCTATGCATCTGAATGTTTCCTGAGTGAAGTGAAAGTCATGATTATTCTTCAACTCCAGTGTTCTCTAGTTTAGACCTGTAAATATCAACCCCGTGTAAGTGTAAACTGTATTTAATCATTCATGAGTCTGACAAACTCTGCTGTGTTCAATTGATTTGTTGTATATGTAACTCATCGGCCAAGTTTCAGTCTGGTTGTTTGTCTATATTGAACACTTGACAGTTAAGCTGTAGGCTGTTAAAAGGCATGCAAAAGATCCTTTTAACTTGCTGATACAGCACTCAGGAATCAGAAGCTGTTCAATTTTCATTATGCCAATGGTGCTTTCACCATTTCCTGTGAACTTTGCAATCCATGTACCAGTGTTGGAAGAAATACCGAACTTAATCCCATATATAGTATTTCCATATAATTTAAAGCTTTGGATTAATGTCTTTATAGGAACTTCTGTGAAACTGAGTTTGAATGCCTGAGTTTTAGCTTTGAGGTCGCTGCTTATCTTATGTGACATTTGTCAAGTCTTAAAAGTCTTCTGGGCCTCAGTGCCCTGGTTGGTTATAGTTTGGGTGTTTTTCCCACAGTGGTCCCCAACCTATAGGTTAGCACACCAACGTCATCTGTAACATTTGGGTAATGCAGACTTGGGCAGGACACTTGTTCCTTTAAGCTTTATGTTACTGATTCGGAAAAGGAGGTAAGGGCATCTATCACCTGACAGTTATGATGGCAACTGAAGATGATAAATGTAAAGAACACCAGGATGGAGGTCGTGGGTTCAATCCTCAGTAAAAAAAAAAAAAAAAAGAAAGAAAAAGAAAAAGAAAAAAAGCTTTAACACTAAAGTATCAAAGCTGACTACTGTAACCCCCAGGATCTATTTGGAAATAGGATGTCGGTAGAACAATGATGTAAATAGGAATGTTAATCCTTATATTCATTAAAAAATACAGTGCTGACAAAGTTGTCAGCAGTATTCCAAGACAGTGATGATGAACCCACTGAGTGCCCAACCTGTAACCCCGAACCACTTATTTACTGCAAATTGCCAACATGGCAATTAAACCTGAACACTGAGGTTTTAGTTTAGAAAAACAACTCAGACATTAACATCTTTTGTCTTAAAAGAAAAACACCCATGCCATGTGCTTGCCACCACTGGCCTAGAATTCAAACCTTACACATGTTTAATACAAATTTCTCCCCAGTATGTTACCCTTAGTTGGATAAAAGCTATCTTCAATTACATTAATTTCTCTTCGAACTCAATTTGTCATGACATGTATTTGTTGAAGAATTTATTACGCACTTTGCTTGTAGAACTTCTCTGTGGAAAGGACACTGAACTGCCCCACCTTGGCCTGTGGAATTCATTCCCACCTTTGGAAATGGGTTCTTTGAATTTACATGAACTTAACTTTGAAGTGGTGTATAGACATCACTTTGCGTCTGCAACCATGGTCTTCTGTGCGGTAAATGTACTGAAGCCTAACTAGCCTGCATCTCAAAACACTAGAGGTCAGGTTCCCTAAAGAGGTTTATGTTTTCTTCAGCCTGAAGAAAAGTTTTGTTCTAGTTCTTTCCACTTTGGACAATCTGTAGTACTTGCCTAGAACCAGGACTTTTCCTTTGTACCTGCTAATGTCACAAACTGCCCGGGCATCTGGCCTCCGTCCAGACCCGGATTCCTTTCCTTTCTAGGCACCTTTTACCAAGCAGCTGGCCCGCTGCTGGTCAGGGTTTCCTGGCCACTTCCATGGGCTGACCCATTTCTCTCGCTGCGTCTCTTGACGGTGCTAGCTCCCTAGAACTCTGGGGAGAAACTAAAAGTTGTAAGTAATCAATCCAAACACTGGCTTTCTCCGCTCGCCAAAATAAATAAATATAATAATAAACCCCAACACTGCTGGGGTGGGGGTGAGGCACAGAAGGAAAGCCGAGGTGCAGAGCGGCGGGCGTCCCCCTGCACAGCGCGGGCCCTCCCGTCCGCCCTGGCCTGGGTCCGACGCCTGGCGTGGCCCCCGTTCCCCGGCCACGCCACCGTCCCGAGGCCGAGGACGGCCCGCGGACCGGTGGGTACGGTTGCTGCAGCTGTGCGACCGCTGGGCTGGCCCCGCGTTCCGGAGCGAGCGCAGCAGCTCAGCAGCAGGAAGGCGGCAGCCGCGCGCAGGCCGGAGGCGGCGGCCGCGCGGGCGCTCGGAGGAGCCGGGGGCGCGGACTCCCCTCCTCCCCGCACCGGCCGGCCGCGGCCCAGGCTCCCTCGCTCCGCCACTCCCCGCCCTCGCTCCCTCCCGGCGCCGCCTCCGCCCGCCCCGCCGCCTCCCGCCCTGCCTCCCGCCCGCCTCCCTCCCTCCCGGCCTCGCCGCTCGGCCAAACTGAAAGCCGGAGCCCAGGCCGCCTCGCCGCCGCCCGCCCGGCCTCGCTGGAGCGCTCCACCATGGACAGTCCTGTTTTCACCTCGTAAAGATGGCGGTGCGGGATCGCTGCAACCTTTAGACTAATGACTGTCCGAAACATCGCCTCCATCTGTAATATGGTGAGTGGCCGCGCCGCCACCTCTCCTCCTCCTCCTCCTCCTCCACCTCCTCCACCTCCTCCTCCTCCTCCTCCACCTCCTCCTCCTGCTCCTCCTGCTCCTGGGGGTCCGTGCCCGCGGCGCCGCGAGGCGAAGAAAGGGAAACCCGAGCCGCGCACACACCCTGAGGCAGCGGCGGGGTGGGGACGGGCGGCGGGTGAGCGGCCGCAAGTTCCTGGCCCCGGCTGCCGCCCCCGAGCTGCTGGGCTCGGGGACCCCTCGCCCACGCCCCCGTCTTGGCCCCGGGACCCGAGAGCCAGCACGCCTGCCAGCAGATTCCAGGGCCGCTGACCCCCGCCTTCAGGTTGCGGTGCAAGTGGCTTGGGAGGAGGGAGGTGGGCGGCACAGGGATGTCCCGGGGGAGGTTGATAGGGGTGAGCCGGGTGTGGGGGGCGCCTATCGTCTCCTCGCGCAAATAAACCCCTACTGGACTCCGTGACTGTCCTCATATCGCTTTTTGAGTTGAGTCCTTCGGTTGTGTTTAAAATTCACTTTGCAACAGCGACCAAATCGATGTATCTGGAGACATTTAAAATGTAATAGAGCTGTTAAAAAAAGAAAGTGCAAAATGTGATTAAAGAGGTGAACTTCAACCTGGTTTAGGAAAGCACTGTGATTTGTTCGGGATACTTAAGTGTCCCCACCTGGGAAAGAGAGGGGCACGGTTCTATGGCAGTAATTTGTGCAGGCCCCAAAGGTGGGCGATAGCTGCGAGTGTGCAGGAGATTCCTAGGGTTTCCTGCTGTGTCCACTGTAGACTCAGAGGAGGCTGATGGGCAGGGACACAGCAAGGGAACACCACCCCACTCTAACGGGGTCAGGGCCATGACTTGATGGTCACATTCATTTGAGATTCCCCCATTGCTTTCTCCTTCCTTTTTAGTATCTGCAGAAACAGCGCCAGCCTTTGGGTTCCCAGAGTGTACCTTGCTGGCACCCTCACTTGTCACAGCCTTGGGATAAGGCATTGTCCCTTGTGCAGTAGAGGGGTGTGTGTTTTGACTCTTTAGAACCACCCCTTCTCCAGTTCAGTCCAAGCTGGAACATGTACTCTTTTAGTGCCACTTTTGGGAAAACCTCCCTGGAAGCTGGTAATACTGGCCCGTCTGAAAGAATCTGAGGCATTTAGAAGCCTCAGAAAGGTGATAAACTGCCCTCACCCCCATCACACGTTGCTTTTAAAATCTTCTGTCCCACATTCTGTTGCAAGAGCAACACATGGCAAAGGAACACTAAGGAGCCATGTGTTAGCTCCGGGGTGGAATTAAGACTCACTGGTGCTGGCTTCAGCTTTCAGCACTGTTGGGCAAGGCCATTGCCTCAGCCAGCAGAGCAGATGCTAGGGCTTCCCAGAGTGATAGCTGCCCGGTGTTGGTGCAGGCAAGTTAGATAATGTGGGTAGCTCCTGGAGCTTTTCCATTTCCTCTTTTTTCCCTGTCTTTCTCCACAAGGAGACAGGTTTCCTGCTTCTTGCTGTCAAGTGACATTAATGTTCTTTGGTGCAGCGAGAAGGTGTTGGTTTTATTCTTAGTGTCTCACTGCTTCGACCACCTCCTGAGGGGAACCGTGAAACCACAGCAGCTGTAATACTGCCACTCTTGCCTGCTAGGGTGGCCTGAGGCCTACAGGGTCTTGAGGCCTGGTCCTTGCCCTTGATGGCTGTCAAGTCCTGCTTCTGTGTGATGACACTCCTCAGTCTAATAGCTGGCTAGAAACTTAAGAGCTAGCATGTCCCAAGAGGAAGCCAGCCCCCTCCTCCGCCTTTTGCCATCAGTGCAGCCAGGGCTTCTTGGCACACACCTGGGCAGAATGTCACAACCTGTTTTCAGTGAAACTCAGCCAGGGAGACAAGCTGCCAGAAGGATATGAGAAGAGCAGGCCATGACTGTGTCTGGAGACTTGATATCTCCTGTGTTGACCTAAAAAGGCCCCCAATTTAAGATCTGGGTGAAGCAAAGACCCAGGAATTCCTAGGTAGAGTTTTATCTCCTGTTCAGAAATTCTTTTCAAGCAAGTGATGAGGAGTTTGGGCTCTAAAACCAGACTTCTAGGTTCAGGTTTTGCTGCCAACATGCGCTAACTTTGTGTCCTTGAGCAGCTTGCCCTCTGTCTTGCTGTCCTAATTTATAAAAAGAGGATGATAGTGGTTGCTACCACATGAAATAGTTGTATTCTGTGAGTTACTGGGTCTCAGGGCACTTTCTAAGTACCCAGATGGCTGTTACCATCAGTGTCTTTCCACCTTGATTGTTTGGGATCATAGAGATCGTGCCTACTTTGACTTGATGAACGCAACCACTAATATAAACAACCCACAGGTTGATATATGCAAACTAAGCAAAACTGCCATTTACAAAAGGCTGGGATGGAAATTCTTAACTCCGCCCCTTATAAAAGGCAGTTCAGTTCATCTCTGCCCCTCCCAGACTCATTTCCCAGAGGAGAAGGCTTCGTGATGAGGAGACTGCTGTCTTTTCACACAATCAAACATCAATGTTCCCTGGACCGCTCTTCAGCGCTTTCACGTGATGATGAATTGCTTCCAGGTAGGTCTTTTCTGGGGCTTCATTCACTGGTGTGCTTTTCTTTAAGGCTTTTGCTGATCCTTCCCACTCCTAAGTCCATTTGGTCTCAACTGCTTTGAGTTGTTACAAGAGCAAGCAGGGATTACATTGTTTTTGGAAACCAAGTTCTTTGGCGAATTTTAAGCAGGCTGATGTGTGTCCATGAAAGGTGTTAAAAGATACCGTCCTTCTTAGGAAGACAGACAAAGACCTAGCACTGAAAATCAGACTTGTTTCCTCCACCAGGGAAAAAAGAACACAGCAGAGCAGAAACAGAACTTGCTATAAATCCTTCCTGTGATAAAGAGCTTAATACCACCACCCCTTCCCACACTTCTTGTGCCAGTATTTGATACTGGGGACATGGAAAATATCCTCACCCCTCCCCTTACCTCCCACCTCACTGAAGTTTTATTGTCCTTTGGAAGTTTAATGCTGGTTCCCATTAACTTCTTCCTTGTGATTTTCTTACCATAGTAATTCCTGATCAGCTTGCTTAGGACAGGTTAACTTGGGCACACAGAAGGGTTTGGTTCAGAGACAGTAAAGCTTGTTTGGCTGGTGTGTTGTAATTTTGAGTATGCTGTAGCTGCTACCAAGCATGAGGAAATGCATACCCTGTTGTTAATACTCTAATTTTTGTCCAGACCAATGGATTTAACTACCTGTTTATTTTTATGGCCCTGTAAGTGGAAGGCTTTGTTTTGTTTTCTGTTTGAATTGAGAAATTTTCTCAAGATGTATTTGGAGAAATCAAATGTGGCTTGCACTAATGCAAATTGGACTAAATTGTCTTACTTTCATTGGTTAATAGTGGAGAAAATGTCATCTATCAAATAATTCCAAGCTTTGTACCTATAAATGGCCGTCCATTGAGGATGTTGCTGCCACAGTTGCCGACATTGATGCCAATATGTCATTAAGGTTTTGCTATGTTAGTGTTGGCACATAGCAGCACTTAATAAATGAAGGAGGTGGGTCTCTGTCCCCCATGACCTTAGTCATTCCTCATTTTGGAGGCCTAACATTGGTAAAGATGGAACAATTTCCGTGCAGTGTGGTATTGTCATAGATGAGGGTGAACAAAGAAAGTCTCAGAAGCAGTACAGTGGGAAGACGATTCATACAATAGGACATTTCTGTAACAGTGATATACTTTCTACTTGTGGCTTGTGTTTTATATGAAGGACGTGATGCTAGTCAGTGTGAGTCAGAATCTGTCTACTAGTGGCTTTGTGGAAATTGTTTTTCTGGGGAATTTTGGTTTTTCTCATCTTGTAAAGCTTCATAATGTATAGTAGTTCTTAGATTAACTCTTTATAAAAGTCTGCATCTCTTAATGGTTAGTAGCATTTGAACACCTAACTACCTTGTTTAAAACCTGTTAAATTTACCAGTTATTAGCATTTTAACATCTGTGGAACAACCCCAGGATAATATTTCACACCAGTTAGACTGCTAGATTTGAATTCTTTTGGTATTTTTGAGACAAGGTCTCAGTATGTAGTTTAGGCTGGTTTTGAATTTACTAGTAGGGGCTGGCGATTTAGCTCAGCAGCATAAGCACCAATCCTGCAAGCTTGAGGTCCTGAGTTCTATCCCCGGCACCAAAAAAAAAAAAAAAAAAAAAAAAAGAGCTACAATTTGAATTTACTATGTAGTCCAGGCTGGCCTTGAATTTGTGGCAGTCCTGCCTCAGCCTCTGAAGTACTGAGATTACGGGCATGTGCCAACACAGCTGATTTGAATTCTTTTAAATAAATCAAGTCACCTTAAAATGAAGGGAAGTGGGGTTAGGAATATAACTCAGTGGCATAAGCACCGGCCTGGCAAGTGCAAGGTCCAGAGTTTGATTCCTGGTATCTGCTCTCCCCATGAAGGGAAATAAAATTAGCAAAAATTTGAAATAGAACTAGAGTGTTTTTATAAACGCAGTTTTTATTTTAGTCAACTGCTTATCTGAGGCAAGTGTTTTGAGAGTGGTTGACAATTTATTTAAATAAAAATATGTCAATCTCATAATTTGGGGAAGGCGATAGCTTATATTTTGTTAGTCATGCTTTCTGTTACCAAAGGTAATTGGCAACTGTGAATTTAGATTATTGTGTCAGCTGGGCATGGTTAGTTATGCGTGAGGGTCTACCCGATAGTTGTTGGGTTTTGAAAAATGCAGCCTGAGGTTAGATGGGTTAATGTTTAAAGAAAAAGACTGCTCTTCTGGCCCCACAGGTCTTAATAGACAGGCATGTATGATAGGTCAAGACCTGACAATTAGGTATGCAGATTTTTCTTTCTTGGAATCTTGGAGGCAAAGCTGAATGTCAGTGTTTAGTTACAATTCAAGATTGCAATATCTTTTCTGGATGTCAACTTTTGTGTTCCATTTCAGCCACACTATAAAACCTCTTTATTTGGAATTTTGGTATCTGAGGTTGTAATTGAAATTAAATTTCAATTGTGATTCACTTAGCAATTAAGAATTTTTGCTATTTCGTATTTTTCCCCCTTGCCCAGCCTGGTTTTTCTAGTTAGTTTTAACTGGCTCAGGCTTTATCATGATGGTATAGTACAGTAATGTCATCTAAAAGATGTTGCTGGGTGGTTTTTGTCTCTTGCCTACCACGAAACAAACCAACTGGAGGAGTTGTACACAGTGGTATCTTTTAGTTTAGTTAACTTTTCTGGTCTAAATATTTTCATGACACTTTTTATGATAAATCTTTAATTGTGGTGAAATCAAATGCTAATGTAGGAGTTTGAAAGGCTTGGTCTTTTGAGAGAAAAGACCACCCATAAATGAACTGGCAAAATCTGTAAGACAGTTTATCAGTCAGCAGCACAGACACTAAAGGCTTTTAGAATATTTCTGTCTTGGAATTATGGGTTAGAGTTTTGAGGATGTTATAATCCCCTACTTAGAATTTTTGCCAAGGTTTGGGAATAAATATTTGCTATAAATAATTTTATGGTCTTGGTGGTCTTGGGGTAGGGGGGCTTAATAATTTTATGGTCTTGATGGTACTGGGGTGGGGGGACTCTGTTGGTTCCCAAGGTTTTACTCATAGGTCCAGCCTCCCTCCTGCCCATGGAGTCCTAAGGTCCCTTTCAGAACAAAATCCTCAAGTGCTTTAAAGTAGTTCAGATATGAGATTCCTTTTCTGGGTGGAGATGAATTTTAAGCATTCAGAAAAGTATGTAAAATAATAGAGTGAACATTTAGGGTTCCCCACCCACTGAAGAAATAACATATTTCAAATAACATATTTAAAATCTCCTGTGAGGCCTCCCTCCTTTCCTTGTCCCTGTCCCCACAGTGACCGCTACCCTGAATTTGTTGAATAGCAATGTTCTTATGCTTTTGCTCGATGTGTGCACACATAAATCAGCTATAATGTTGTTTACTTGTTTTAAACATATTCTTTAGTACTGCACTAATCTGTTTTGTTTAAATTATGACTCAGATTTATTCAATAAGATACACATAATTCTAGTTTATTTTAATTGATGTGTAGTAGTCCTCTACATGAATATGCTATAATATACTCAGTTATTCTTTTTATTGTTGATAATCACTTAGGCATCCAGTTCTTCATCTGCACCACTTTAGTGCTATGAATGGTTGTGAACTTGTCTGCCTGTGTGAATGTTTAAAATTTCTCTGTAGTATACACCCGGAAGGAAATCGCTGGGTCAGAGGAAAATGGGCATCTTTTCGGCATGCTATCAACAGTGGTCATATCAATTGACCTTCTAACCAGCGATGTTTGGGAGGTTCCAGTCCTTCCATAATCTTGCAGACACTTGATATTGGTAGTGTGGCATTTTTCCAATCTGATGAGTGTGAAATTGCACCTTTGTGATTTACATTTGCACTTTCCTGTTTGCTTACAAGGTTGAACATCTTTTCATGTGCTGGGTTGTTTTTAGCCAGGGACTGGGGAGCAGTTTCCCAGGAACTGGGAATTGGAATTGCAGTTTTTATTTTTATCTGAAAACAGGGATACAGGAAAATGAAGAGGAAAATCAGGGACACCTAAGCAACAGTCAGGAAAGGTAGGAAAGAATTGGAAGATACAGGTCCAAGGCATGATAACAAAGATGATCACCACGAAGCAGGTGAAAACTTGGAACAAAGTGATGATAGACTGGAATCAGGATGTCTTGTGTGCTGAGAATGAATTTGGATATGCTTCCTTTGCAGTCAGCCTTATTCAGGCTACTTTGTCCATGCTTTGTTGGACTGAATTTGACTTTGGTGAAAATTGTGTTGGGCCTCTTCCTGTTAGTGCAGCAGCAAGGCTGGACTTGTGGAGTTTTCCTGTTTACCTAGTTGGTTTTTGAAGTCCTTCTAGAAAGGCAGTGTAAAATTATGGTTATCTTGCTAACAGTACATTTCTTTGTCCTTTACATATACTGTGTAGGAAACTGTTTTTTATCAGGATTTGCTTGAATGTTCTGGTGGAATTACTATCTTACATATTTAGAAAACATTCCCTTTAATTTCAAAAGTATGACAAATGTTACCTTATTGAAGACAGAAATACATGATTTGTTTGAGACAAGATCTCACTGTAACCCAGCTTGGCCTCGAACTCGAGGTGAGTCTCCTGCGTGCTGGAATTTCAGCCATGTGCCACCATGCCTGGCAGAAACACATGATTTTAAAAGTATGGGTTACATAGCTTTAAACGTGTGTTATGCTTTAGTGATTCTTTGGTATCACAAAGAACGATGCCACATGTACCTTTTCTTATTAAAAATTCAGACCCACCTCCACCTAGAAATTAAGATTAAGTGGTCAAAGGTGGTGGAGCCCTGGATTCTGCCTTCTAAGTAAATATTCTTTCCTCTTTTCTATTCCTTCCACACTGTTATGGAGAACGTGAGGACTGTTTGAAAAATACTGCTTTGTTTGGTGATAGTTGTGGCTTCCTAACAAATACTGCTTATAAAAATCACCTGCCATGTGAAAGCTTTTTGAAATCAATGTAATGTTATCTAAGGAAGTAATTTAACTTCAAGAACTATAGATTGTTAACATCCCATAGAGGTATTTCTTGATTTTAAATAGCCAGGTTTTTATTACTGTGCTCCCAGAACAGAGATTTTGAGTTATAGCTTGTATGTCATGTCACCTGTAAAGCTTTTAAAAGAAACTTAGGTAATTATATCACAAAACGCGAACACACTAAAAAGTATGGAAAAAAGAATATGAGGTATGTCATATGCCCCAAAATTTTAGGATTTAGCAGATATTAAGCCATATTTGGATGATATTTTTTGATATAATACCTAAAAAAAAAACCCATTACCTTCTCCTCTCTCCTATCCTTCTTCCCAAAACAAACCAATTTTGTGAAGTTGGTATGATGTTTACCATACATGTCTTATATTTATTAATCGATAAGTGATTTATCAGCGCTTGTGTATGTATAAAGGTATGTGGCCTTTTCCGACTATCTTTCTGTCCTCCATTAGGTTGAAGGTCCTGTTGACAGCTAGAGATCTAGTTTGTTTTTCTGATTGCTCTGTGACAGTATCCTTTGGCTTAACTGTAGTTTAGTTATTCCTTCACTTAGGGCCTCTTGGAGGTTTCTAAAGCAGTCTCTTTTGGAAGCAGCGCTGTCTTGAGTGTTCTCGTTACTGATGACTTGGCACACGTGCCTTTATTTTTCCAGCCCTGAAGGTGGAAGCGCTGCTCTTAGGAGCTACAGCTGTGGTAGGTGTGTGGTTTGGATACAGTTTGGGTGTGTCCCCCAAAGTTTCATGTGTTAGACACTTAGTTCTCGGTGTGTGATGTTTAAGAGGCAGAGCTACTGGGAGGATGTTAGGTCACCGGGGGCGTGCCCTCTGAAGAAACCGATGTCATTTTTATGGGACCCTGGTTAGCTCTTTGAGTTCTTTTCTTTTTCTTTTTTTGGTACTGGGAATCGAACTCAGGGCCTTGTGCTTGCCAGGTAGGCGCTGTGCACTGAGCTACATCCCTGAACTATGAGTTGTTTTCTTGAGACAGGATCTCACTGTGTAGCCTCAGGCTTGAACATGCCATCCTCCTGCCTCAGCCTCCTAAGTGCTGTGGTTTCAGGAATGTGCTACCATTCCTGTTTCAAGTCAGACACATGTGAAAGTGAAAAGAGGTTAGTAAAAATTACTATCTTGATTGTGATATGAACTATTCAAGACAAATGAGGTGGGAGTCACCTTAAGATGAAGCCATCACAGGATACTGCCATTTAAATGCAATGTTTTGGAGTGGTTTGGTAACAGGGACATTGTGGTGTGGAGGGTAGAGGGGCAAATAAAACTAAGTAGCCAGGTGCTGTGGCCTGTGCCTTCAGCTGAGCTATTAGGAAACTGAGGCAGCAAGATTGCTTGAGCCTGTGAGTTTGATGCCAGCCTGAGCAACATAGGGTGACCCCAGTAAAATGCGTGTGTATGTGGGTAACATTCAGAACTAGTTGCACCATATTCTGGTGATAGGCTGCCTGTTACTCTCATGCGTCTCTTTCTCTAGAAAAGAAAATGGGATGGATCCAGTTTCTTAGTTCAGCAACTCTCCCATGCCAGTTTGTTATGCTTCTTGGTTTTCACGCTACGTGTTTCACCTGAACTTATTTACTTAGTAACTTTCCTTAAATCTGTTTACCTTATTTTAACTTAATCTCCTGTGCTAAAACTCTAAAGTCATGGGTTTGATAATCTAGGGTTTTTTTGAAACATTCTGTAGCCCAGGCTGGCCTTGAACTCATCAGTGATCTTGCATAGCCTCTCAAGTGCAGGGATCGCAGGTATGCCCCACTACACCTGGGGGTGCTCTTACGTGCGCTCTGTCTCTCTCTCTCAAACATAACTGCTAAAGTTAAAAATGTCAACTTCATCTGTGTGCTAAGATGATGTCCTCTGCCCCAAGATTCATGGCCTGTAGTTGTGAGACCTGGGCTCTGAGAAGAGATTCTTTGTGGTTCGGGAATGGGCTGTTAGGAGAGCTGCTTTGCAGGATCCAGATGTGGTTGGGAAGCTTGCTTGGTTGCATGTGGATGAGATCTGGTTGGAGTTCTCCCATGCTGTTTATTGGGTGCAGGAGCTTGATATTCTTGCCTCCCGAAGACTTCATTGTCATCCACAGTGAGGTGGATCATGATAGGATTTAATTGAACCATGTATGTCCAACCTAGCTCAGTGCTAGGCATCGTTACTGCTTTTGAGTGTGCTTCCTTTTCTCACTAGCAGAATGGTCCAAACAATATAGTGGACAGAGCCCTGAGTTTGGCATCCATAATCCTGAGCTGTAGTTGCTTTCTGGCTCTGTGACTTTGGGCAGGCCCTAATTCCCCTCTGGGTTCACACAGTCAGAACAAGGCTGCTGGAGCAGTGGTGAGAAGATGAAGGAATTGCAAACTTGCAGTGGCTTCCAGTCCAAAAAGGACCAGGGAAGGGGCTGATGGGAGAACAAAGGGAGGAAGAAGCTGTCATTTCTGGCTGCAGTGTGGTTGGAAGCTAATGGTGATAATAGTGTATGGTCAGGCTTTTGAAATAGCCAAGATACAATGTTTTTCCTTTTCTTGATTATGAGGGCGCATAATGTAGTGAAAGATACTTAGTCATCTAAGGAGTTGATACCATCTCCTATTGTGTTATTTGGTACACAGCTGGCCATTTCTAATTCAAAAACACATGAAGTACTGAGCCCAGTTTCTTTTCCAACGTTTAAATGAAAGTTTTTGAATAGGTTAAAAAAAGTTCATATTGTAGAAATTTTGAACTATGCAAAAGTGTATATGTCTATGCAAGTTAAAGATGGTTTATTTTGTCTTACAATTTGTAGAGGTTTCAGCCCGAAGTCAGCTGGCAGCATGGCAGAGGAGAAGCAGCTCATGGCATGACAGTGAGGGGGGTGGGTGTTCCAGACCGTGCCCATAGTAACCCTCCTCTTCTGGCAAGATCCTACCTCCTAACAGCAAGTTAGCTATAAACTCAGTGTGGACTAATGCTCTGATGAATGTCACGCCCCCATGATCTACTCACCTCCCCAAATTCTCACCTGTGACCACATGAAGCTTTGGGGGACATTTTGATGTTAGCCATAATAGAGGTGTCTTACGCATATTTAAGCAAATATGCTTTAACTTTCCTGCTACTTTTTAAAGCTTGTATGTGGTCCTATATAGTATATATGGATCTCTCCTCATCTGTCCCTTGCTTTTTGTATCATGGAAGAGTCTGTAAATGTAAAGACCGTTCTCCATCTCTATTTTTTTTTTCTCTCTCTTTTTAATGGCTGTAAGGCATTCAGTTGTTTGAAGGTATTGAATTCATTTAGCTAGGTCTCCACTGACTACCAGGAGGCATGGATAGTTTTTCAGTCTTTGATGTTTACAAGCAAGGCTGTGAAGAACAACTTTGTCCACACACATGTTGCATATGTGGGAATGTATCTGTCCACTGACTTCCTAGAAATGAATTTGCAGTTGTGACTGAGGGTCTTTGCCAAATTGCTCTCCACCAGCGACCTAGGTCTCACCTGCTACTTTGTGCAAGCAGTGTGCTGTCCAGAGCCTTTTGATGTTTACTAAAGGAGCAAGGGGGTGGTGTTTTGCTGCACTTTTAGTTTGCATTTCTCTCATTAGACATAAACCTGACAGCTATTTATGTTTTAAGACAAAGAACTCAATCTCATATAAATGCTGTTGGCAATTATTTTCAAAGTCTGTAGGAAAGGACTCATTTTATTTTTATTTTCAATTTGTCTCCAACCAATATTTTGGTAAAATGCAATAAAAAGGATCAGTAGCAAAATGGAATAAAAACCCAAAGATAAATAAAACACATCTCCTTTTTTTATAACTAAACTTGATAGACAGAAAATTGCTGTGTCCACTCATTATGTATACATGTTGCAGTTTCTGAACTTAGCTGCCAGCAGAGTGTGAATGCTTTGAGTAACTTCTGTGTCAAGGACTCCTTGCTCATCTCTTTGCTCCCATTGCCACTCTATTTGGGGTAAGGGAGATAGTGTACATTTTATATTTCATGTTCCACCACCAGTACATTTCGGGATGTTTTCCTTATGTTAGATTAAAATTTCTCTAATGTTACAATATTCATGGTTCCCAAAAGTAGGGATTCCCTTGGATACATTCAGGAATAGCAAGTCCTTCAGGTCTCCCCATGGTGTGACGAGCGGGGTCTGGGATGGTGTTTCTCACCAGTGAAGACCCTGAGCTTGAATGGGGTTGGAAGGATGCGGGGGGGGAGAGTGTGGGAGGCTAAAATCACTGGTTAAATAAAAGTTTCAGAGCTGGCCTTTTTGACCCGGGACTTTACCAGAATCCCACGTCCCCACATGGCCTTTCTCTAAAGCAATGAGAAGAAGATCTCAGGGTAAAGGAGGAGGTTTAAGGACATTGTCATAGAGAAGTATATTGGTGACTTTGTAGGACATTGGATTGGGAATGAGGTTCTTGCTTCCAGTTTGCTGAATTCAGTTACTGTGGGTAACCAGTTACTGTGGATAACTATTTCCTCCTCCACCTTCAGCTACAAAACAGACATGGGCCAGTATTCTTCGTTCTGCCATTGAGCTGAAGTTTACCACCACATTAGGATTTCATTGTGTTGTCTCTAAACACGTGGACAGCAGTTTTATCAACCAGATCCTCGGGCTTTACTGTTCCTTCCTGTAATGTCTTCAGACCCATATGCAGTCAGTTATCCCAAGGTCAGCTTTCTTCAGTAGTGGGCATTTTGGTTTCTTGTCAGTGTTTATCAAATGAAGTTATGTTGAGCTTTTTTCTGAATAATTTCCGCCTATCCAAAATAAAGGATGGAAATACATGCTGTCACAGAGCAGAATAAAATACTCTGCCTTTTTGTGAACTGACTGGCCCCCTGGCCCAGAGAGGAACAGCTCTTCAGACTATAGTAGGAGTTGTGGAACAAGGGTCACCACTGACTTCATGCTAATCCTTGACTTTGACAAGTAAGTTAAGCTTCATTTCTTTTCCTCCACTTGCAAAGTGTGGATAGTGAGATCCCATCAGTGACTTATCTGGAAAGGAGGGTTCTGCTCAGTGTCACACAGTGCATGGACCCTGGTGGGTTATGGTTAGGTATCCATAACCCTCTGTGGGTATGTGGCCAGAGCCTAGATAACAGGTGACAGCCAGCAGCCAGGGGCACATGCTCAGAAACAGTCTGGCTGTGTCCAGTCCCTATAGCTACAGTTAAGGAATTACTAAAGGCATCAGTGAAAAAGTTGCATTCTCTTCATTTATGATCAAGAGCTCAGTTTCTGGGAACCGAATGACTTCGGTGTGAATTCCAACTCTGCCTGTAATGATTAAGACTAATTTGTCCTGGGTTATCGGGCAGGATTAAATAAATACATAGAGGCGAAGTTCTCTGAACAGTGAATGGCACATGCTACCTACACTTCCCAAATTCAATCAGCAAATTTATCAAGTGCCTTCTGTGTACCAGGTGCTCACTCTGCTGGGTGCTGGCAGGTGAATCACACATAACTGCTACCCTTTCAGTGTTTATGGTTTAATATATGTGCTCACCAGCTTTTCTGTAAAGGACCAGATAGTAAATATTTAGGCCATAACATCTTTGTCACAACTGTCCAACTCTGCTATGGCATTGTAAAAGTAGCTGCCGTGAGTAAATTGATCAATCATTGCTCTGTTCCAGTAAAACTTTATTTACAAGATGATTTGGTGGGTCAAATTTGACCCGTGGGCTGCACTCTGCAGACCTATTGTGGTCTAGTGGAAAACCAGATGTTAAATAATCACAGTTATGCTGTCACAAGGAACAGACATGCTGCGAAATGCTGTGAGAGGGGCCAGAGAGGAAGTGACATGGAGACTGTTGGTGAAAGGGAAGGACAGGGCATTTCGCTAGACAGAGCATTTTGAGGGACTATAGCCCTGGCCTGAATAGTTTGAATAGGGTCTACGTTACAACTGCATTTGTATTTTTTAAAGATGTGGCAGATATTCTGCAGCTTTCTTTGGATAAAACTTTTTTCTCTGTATAATTCATGCCAATCTTTCCTCCTCTGCCCTCCCAATAATCCAGTACTGAAAGGTGAACACTATTGGTATCACAACACATTTTGTTCTGCATACTTCTAGTGTTTCTGTCTCTGTGTGTTCCACCGTTTTTGTTATGTTATTGTTAGTATCTTTATATGAATTTACAAGCTGAGAATTAAGATTGCACCTTATTTTATCTTTAGGTGTAAAATGATTTAGTCTAGATTTTAAGAAATAAAATCTTAGATTCCTTAGATTTTTGCTCTTTTAACAGTTTTCTCTTTTTGGAAAACTCAACATTCTTTTTTTGTCTGACTAGATAAAAACAGCCCTTGAAATGGTTGTGGAAAAAAACCTCTCTTCTTGATAATGTTTCATATCTTGCCTACTCCCAATACCAGTTGCACTATGCAGATGTTGGGGGGGGGGATTTGTGTAATCTCATTCTAAGCATGGCTCTGAGGTAGGGCCATGGCTCTGAGAGGGGCCAGCTTTGTGAGCCTTTCTGTTCTCTAGTTCTTGCATTTTTGAGGTTGTCAGGAGACTGTGCCTCTCGAGAGGCAGTACTGTGCAGTAGCTGGGGTACACATTCTGGAGCCGCACTGTGTGTTTAAAGCTGGTTTCACTGCTTATTAGGTGTGTAAACTAGGGGAAAGTTACTTACTCCATGTGTCTGTTTTTCTTTTAAAATAGGGACAATAATGATGTCTCATAGGATTACTATAAAGATTAAAATAAGTAAAGTATGTATACATTTCTTAGGGAACTGTACACAGCAACAGCTATTATTATTTGTGCTGCCTGAATGAGCATAGTAACAGCTATTTACGAATCATCTGTTATTGTTATTAATTACAACTGAGCCACCAGTGGCCCTAATTCCTTAACCACCCCTGAACTCTGGTAGATGGCTCTTTTCTCATCCTAAGACCTAGAGCTGTCACACTTTCTATTTGCTTTCTTTTACCATAAGGCTATGAAGTGTCTTTTTCATCAGAAGTCTAGGAATACTAGTCCCTTTGAAAACTAGTTGAGTACTGTTGTCATCTGGACAGTTGATAAGTGGTCTTCTGAATGTTGACATAAAAATGTAGTTTTAGTAACAACATTTATCACTCTTGTCATCTGTTTCAACTCATGCTCTGTAATTAACGACTTACTCTCTGTGTACGTAGATGTAGTCTTTACATGTTATCTTTGGCCTTTCTTGGGTCCTCTCTTTGTATAGGCTTGTGTGTTTTGGGATGGCCTTGGGAGATGTTGGGCAGGCAAGTTTCCTTCTCTGGGCCTTGGCCTTTTCATCTGTAATTTGGCCAAGGTGCTCTCCGAGGACCCTTCCTGGCTTAGGTACATTTGTTTTAGGCACACCCCTGTTTTGCTAATGTTCTTATTGTTTCTGAAAGACCTCTCCATTGTTCTGATTATTTCCTTCTCCTGGGCACAAATTTGTCTTCATTTTTGTCCTCCAAGGAAGAGTGTCTGGCTTGTTTTCCTTATAAGTTGCTTTAAAAATGATTTTAAAAAGAGATTCCTTTCTATACCTATCCTGTGCCTTTATGATTCATCCTTCCTAGCTTGTTGTTGTTTGCTCTGTGTTGGTAGCACCCTTGGCAGTCATAGAATTGTTTTCAGAGGTGCTTTGAAAAGCTAACATTATAGTCTTCTTGTTGGAACTTGTCCCAGATCAGAGTCTATTTTTAATAAATTTGGCTGTATTGTGTTTTAAAGGTTACCACTTTTTTTTTTTTAACTGATGGAAAAAAGAATTTTGTTTCTTATACTTCCAGACTCTGTGATTTACCCCTCTAAATATGTTCTTTGTTCACCATCTGGTCATGTAATAATTCTCTTCAGTGCCTCCCATCTTTCCTTTTGTGTCACTGTGCTGGGTGCTAGCAATAGGAGAGCAGGCTTGGGGTTTGCAATACGCTCCACAATTTGTGTAGAGCTGATAGTATTTCCAGTTTTGCTTCACTTGCTCTGCTGCCCTTTGGAATAGGCAGGCTAGATATCAGAAACTCGATCTCAGGCAGGAAACCGACTTCTCAGAGAGGTGGGGTGACCAAGATCACAGGCGAATAAATACTGGCAAGAAGAAAAGGGCAAGTACAACTGTGATGTGTGTACTGTAGACCTCAAGTAACTACACTGTAGAGCATTAGTTTACTAAATTTTTAATACAGAAATACATGCTCATAGTAAAAAGTTCAAAGAGTTGAGAAGATGCAAAGAAAAGCCCTTTTTTAACATTCTCCTCTTTCAACTCTATTTTCTTTTCTTGCTGTGTAGTCCGGGCTGACCTGGAACTTACTTAGGTAGCCCAGGTTAGCCTCAAACTTGTGGTGCTCTTCCTGCCTCAGTGTCCCAAGTGCTGGGATTATAGGCTTGTACTGTTATGCTTGGCCCCCGCTCCACTTTCTGACCCCAGTGACCATTGCTAATAATTTCTCAAGTGTTAACTGGGCACAGTGGTATGTGCTTTAGTTCCAGCTACTTGAGAGGCTGAGATAGAGGGGTCATTTAAGACCAAGAGTTCTAGGCTAGCCTGTGCATCATAGTGAAGACCCTATGTCAACGTCACACACACCCCTCCCCCCCCGCAAAAAAAACCCTAATAATAATTTCTCAAGTGTTCTTTTAGAAATTTCTGTTAAAACATAGATACTGAATACAGTGGCTTGGTGTGCTTTGCTCAGTGAATGACATTAACCAGATTGTCCTAAATATATTGTTATTCTGTATTGTATTTTTACTTAGCAGTGTATCTTGGACAAATTTTCATAGTAGTACTTATACGGCATGTTTACTTTGAAAAATACCCTAGATGGGGAGGGTCTGGTATAAAGCTCAGTAGCACAGCACCTGCCTGGCAGTGTGAGGTTGTGAATTCTATTCCCAGTACAAAAAAAGAAAAGGAAAAATTCCATCCTGTGCATTTCCATAATTATTTAATGAGTTTAAATTACTCTTAATATTCTCTGTTAATAAATCTTACTGCAAGAATCATGGGAATACTGACTGCTGGTTGTTTGCTCAGTACCCACTTTTTCATTTCTAGTGTAAGAGAAATTTTACCTGGTCACAGGTACTCAAGTAAAGGTCACGTTTGCCGTACTCCCTTGCAGCTTGAAATGACCATATAACTTGGTTAGTCTCTAGCCAACAAGGATAAATGCAAAAGTAAAGCCTAGCACATCCTTGAAAAGGAATAAGGTCCCTCCCTTTTTTTTTTTTTTTTTTTTTTTTTTTTTTACTTTTTCCTTGCAGAGATTAATGGTAGGAGCAACAGTAGCCCATTTTTATTCCAAAGTTAGAATTGGACTCTTGACAACAGAGTAACAAGACAAGAGGAGGATGGGCCCAGCACTGCAAGATACCACATCAGGCATGCGCTGAATCCTCTTAACATTTACATGAAAGAGACAAATTTCTATCTTGTTTCAGCCACACTTACATTATTTGGCCCTTTTATTATGATCTCTGTATTTCTTCCCACCTGTATGACTATATATTCAAATAAAAATAAAATTGCAGGGTTGAAAGATTTGGTCACTTAAAGTATTGATCAATGCTATCTAATTAATCTTTAAATACTCATTATCACTATAATTCCATAGGACATTCTTTATCATGTGTGTCATTTACTCACACCAACGTTTACATTTAACATACTACTACCAAAGATGTTAAAGATGCAAAGATTCGTGTTACCAAAGAAAAACGCTAGCATGTGAGGCAAGATTTGATTCTAAATGTCAATATCAGTGACATTCTGTATCCATAGAAACCATTTCCCAGTGTGTCTGCAAAAAGGATTGGGGAAGGTGGTGGAGGGTACTACTCACGCCTCATTAAACAGTATGGAGGGAGAATACACACACATGTATGTCCAAATTATCATGCATGCTATAATTACTTAGGTAAGTCTGCTCATCCATCTCTGTGTAGCCATCCAACCATCTATCCAGCCTGTAGTTATTGCGGTCCTGTTACCTACTTGTCACTGAAAATTTTAGTATTAGAAGGTCAGGTATGGTTTTTGCTCACACCGTGTATATGGATTAGGGCCGTGGTGGTGAACCTGTGGTACACATCTTGTTTTTTTCATTAAGACAAAAGATGTTAATGTATCAGTTGTTTTTTTCTCAACTAAAACCTCAGTGTTCAGGTTTAATTGCAGTGTTGGAACTGTGTATTTTGGGTTAGGGCATGTGTCTCCAAAAGGTTCACCATCTCTGCTTTTGGGGGTAGGACAGGTATTAATAATATAGGTAACAATGAGAATATATGGAGGAAACACACTGAATGCAGAATGGGGAGTTGAGGTTGGGAATGTAGTATACTGGTTTCCTATGACTGCTGTTAAAAAAAAGGTAATGTAAACTTATAGCTTAAAAAGACATAACTTTATTATCTGATAGTACTGAAGGTCAGAAATTATGAAATCAATCTGTTGTCAAGTTTCACACCTTTCTGAGATTCTAGGGAGAATTCTGCGTTCTTGTCTTATTCTTCTGTTCCTGCAGGCTGCTTGCATTCCTGGGCTCATGGCCCCTTCTGCCTACTCCAAGGCCAGACTGTAGCATGTGTTACCTCTGACCCCTGTTTCCACTGTCACATTTCCTCACTGATTCTGACTGTACTGCTTTCCTCCCTCCCACAGACTTGCTTGTGATCATGATCACCCAGAGAACCAGGGTAATTGTTCCATATCAAAATCATTAATTCTGTCACCTCTACAAAGTCCTTTTGGTCATGTAAGGTAACATTACCATAGGTTGGATATGGGACGTGGACATCTGTGACAAAGGCATTATTCTATGTGTCACAAGGGCTACCTTAATAAAGAGGTGATCTGTGAAGAATTCCCCAAGGAGCTGGTCTTTAAACCAGGTTTGGAGGATGGTAGTATAGAGATAAAGAAAGGGCACTCGACGTATGAGTAAGAAGGAACTGGAGGTAACTGGGGACAAAATGGTAACCCTTGGGCTAGGTAAAGCATACAGGAGAATAAATGGCAAGATGAGATTGGCAATAGCAGTGAGAGATCCTGGCAAATTCAAAGCAGATTTGTGACTTTTTTTTTGTGGTGCCATAAATCAAACCTAGGTCATTGTGCATCCAAGGCAAGAGCTCTACCTCTGAGTAACATCACCTGCCCAGATTTGTGTTTAAAAGGAGTACTTTGCCACCGTATTGACACTGAAGGGTTAGAGGTAAAGAAAATGGACATTGGAGGGTGTGGAGGAGCTGGTGGTGATTCAGATGACAGATGCCTGCCCTGGCCTAGCTAGTGGCAGACACAGCTGACAGAGTAAAAGAGAAGTGCAGGGAATGGAGAGATTTAAGGATGGTAAATCAGTAGGGCACACTGATAGATGAGAGGAGAGTGCAGCAGGGGATGTCAGCCATGACCCTAAGGTTTCTGGCATGAGCCAAGAGGAAGATGGTGCTGTCGTTTAATTTACTAAGTGGAAAACACCAGAGGAGGGGGAGATCCAGTTTGGGGAGATGGATATTGAGAACTGTGGGCAAGCAAGTGGGGATGCATATGTTCACTCAGTATGCATCAGAAAATGAGATGCAGATAAAGTTGGGAAGGGTAGGTGTGTGGCTACTGATTGAAGCCATGTGAGTAGTTACTGTCTGGACCTTGGAGAGAAAGGCATGAGTTGAGAAGGAGGCCTCGGTCTGCCCCTGGAAAAAGCCAACCATCTAAGAGTGCCTCATTGGGTCTGCAGTGTTTGGAGCTTATCAGGGATGAATGAAGTGGGAATTGAACCCAGATATTCTGAGGAGAAATCTGGAAGTGAAGTAGAGATAAGTCTTACAAAAGATTTTATAATGGGAAACCTCCAACATACTGCACCAACTTTCTATGCCACTGTTACTGTCTTAGAGTTCTAGATGTCAAAAGTCCAAAACGTTTTTCAATTGGGGCAAAGCCAAGCTGGTTCAGGCCTGAGTTCTTTGCAGAGGCTATAGTGGAGACTCTGTTTCCTCTTCTCCAGTTTCTACAGGTGGACTTCATTCCTTCACCATGGCCCTTCCTCTGTCTTCAGAGCTTGCAGAGGCCAGTTGAGTCCTCACATGCTGCTTCACACTACTCTGATCGCTGTGCTCTGCCTGGCACTGTGAAGGATAGTTATGGTGACACTGGGCCCACCCACATGGTCCAGGACTGCCTCATTTTAGGGCCAGCTGATTAGTGAATTAATACCATCCAGTTTTCTCTTCGGAAGGTAATGTATTCACCAGTTCTAGGGATTAGGGCAAGGGCATCTTTGGGGAGAACATTATCTGCTTGTGTACATATAATCGTGATGCTTTTCATAAGTGATAGGCTTTATATATGACAGTGGTCCCCTATGACTGTAATAGAGCTGAAAACTTCCTACCACCTAGTGTCATACTTGTCATAGCATGTTAGTATGACATATTACTTTTGTGTTTGGTGATGTGGCAGAAACAGACCTGCCAGTTATTTGAAAGTATACAATCTATAATTATTTATAGTCCAAACTACTCAACAATGGTAATAAATATGTTACTAGTTACTATATTCTATTGTATTTTTTATTTTAAGGTATATTCCTTGTACTTACGTAAAAGTTTTATGATCAAAGTATGCTGTGTTATTCTGGGAATAGCTTCATAAAGCCAGATGATTACTGCTTTATTTTTTTTAGACAAGGTCTCACTGTGTAGTCCAGGCTGGCCTTAAACTCATGGTTATCTTGCCTCCACCTCCCAAATTCTAGGATTACAGGCATGCGTCACCATGCCTGGCTTACTGCATGTATCTTAATTGCATTGTTTTTTCTTATGTTGATAATCTTAGGTTCTTTTGTTCATTGTGGCCCTATGAACTACAGGCTGCTCAGTTTACCAGTTTATCATAGAGCAGGCTGTACCAGCATGCTCTATGATATTCACACAATAAAGAAATCACCTAATGATGTGGTTCTTAGAATGTCTTCCTATGGTTAAATGATGTATAGCTGTATATGTAAAATTATAAACAGAAGAGTGTAGTGAACACCCCCAACTACTCAGCTTCAATAACACAATTTTTATCCCCCTCCCTTGTCCCATCTTACAAACCTTAGCTGTCATCTGATTCATCTAGTAAGTATTTCAGCAGTGGTAGTTACTTTAAAAAATTAAACTCCAAAGGAGATGTGAGATTGAAAGCATAAAGGGAAAGTCTGGAGAAGTGTGTGTTTCTAATGTGGGGATGCTGGCAGAAGTTTAAATTCTGATAAGATGAATCTGATAGGAAAGTAGAGCTTGTTGGGCAAGAGAGACATCTCTCTCCATCACTCACAAGAGAGAAGCATGTAAGATTTGTGAATGACAAGGGAATCTCTGGTGGTTTTTTTAAAAAGTGGTTTTTTTGTTTTGTTTTGTTTTGTTTTCCTTTTTGAGAAGGAAAGAGTATCTTGATTACATTTTTTCTTGTTGTTGGACAAATACCTGATGCCCAAAATGAAAGAAGGAATAGTTTATTTAACTCACAGTTTGTGGAGGTTTCAGTCTGTAATCGGCTGGCTCCAAGGGGGGGGTGCACACAGCAGAGGGAAACAGTTCATGGCAGAGGAAAGCAGCAAAAGCAACAAGAGCAACAAGGGAGAAGCACACAAGAGAAGACTCTGTCGCTTATGTTATATGTAGACTACCCACCCTACTGTGGCTGTGGCACTTGCCCATAAACCCAGCACTAGACAGAGAATCAATCACAAACTCTAGACTCAGCCACCTCAGGCACACCTCCATGACTGTGAGGCTTTGGTGGAACATCCAGACACAAGCCATAACATTCTGGTCCCCCAGAAACTCATGCAGATCCTTTTATGCAAAAAGCATTTTGTCCATCTCTAAGAGTTGCCAAAATCCTGACAGTTTCAGCATTGCTGAAAAGTCCCAAGTCCCAAGTCTCTTCCAAGCCCTCAGGCAAACTCTTACCTGTGAGCCCCTGTACAAATGAAAAGTTAAAAACTTCTAACGTTCAATGGTACAGGATAAACATGACCATTCCAAGAGGTACAAATGGGGATGGAAAGGATTGGGACCAAAACAAGTCCAAAATCCAGCAGGACAAACATGAAGTCCTGCAGTTCCATGTGGAACATCTGGAGCAATTTGTGGTAAGCTGTGAGCTCTAGAAGGCTTGTGTGACTCCCCTCCTACAGCATTTCTGGCAGTTGTAGTTCCCAGGGCTTCTCTCTTAGGCCCATTCTGTTCAATTCTTGCAGCTTTCCTTAGATGATCCATGTTCCTGGCTTTTCCAAACTTCTGGGTTCTCTGCTGCACCTTTGGCTTCACACTCACATCTTTTCACACATTGCCCTCTCAAGGACACACTGCCTGGGCTCCCAGGTCGTATTCGGAAATCTGGGTGGAAGCCTTTTTAACCTCAGAACTCTTGCATTCTGCATGCACCTAAAACCAGTGCCACGTGGATGATGCTAAGGTCTGTTGCTAGCAGGAGCAGTAGCCAGGCTTCTCTTGGCTGCAGGAGTTGAGTGCTTGGATCTCTGGGTACTCTGAACCTGATTCTGAGGAACAATTTCTTTATGCTGCTGCCATTCTGGAACCTGGTGCAGCCACTGTCAACATTCTGGAACATAGTGTGACTGCCTCCATTCTGGAACATGGTGCCTCTGCAGCTTTCTCCTCAGAGTAAAGTCTTTCACTTTTGCAATTATGAGGCTGCAAAGGGTGGATTCCTGTTGCTTCTTGTGATGCCCTCAGGCCATCTTTTTTATTCTCCTGTTCCTTCTTAGCAATCAAGATTTCCTCTATCTTTGCAGTTCACAGGTTTACTGAAGCTTCCTTTCTGGTGAAACTCAGAACATTTTAAAACATTATGCTGGACTCTGCTCTTAATTCTCAATGTAGATCTGGCTAGAAGCCCCCAACAATAGCCATGCCACTGCCTCAACATTTGACTGCCTTGAAATTTTTTCTGCCAGATTAGTTAGGCTACTGCCCTTAATCTTAGTCTCAGGCCAAGTTTCTGGACATGAGCAAAATGCAGACAAACGTTTTGCCAAGCCATAATGCACATCATCTGGAGTCCAACAACTAATGCAGTCCTTCCCAGCAGAAACTTCCTGAGCCTGGACTTTACCAGTTTTCTCATCTTCTGAGCTCTGACAGGTCTCCCACACAGAATAACCTAAGGCATTCCAGCTGTACTCTTTCAGGTGACATCTCTGAACCTTTCCAAACTCTTCCCACAAGCCATTCCTGAAGGCTCTTTAACCACATGGTCAGCTATATTCACAGCAAGAACCCTACTTCTCTGGTACCAAATTCTGTCTTAGTTGTTTTTCTTTTGTTGCTGGGACAAAGTGCCCAAAACCCAAAATTAAGGAAAGAAAGGTTTATTTAGTTCACAGTTTGTGGAGGTTTCATTCCATAATCAACTGGCTCCAAGACAGGGTAGTGTGACATAGGGGCAGCCATTCATGGTGATGGAAGACAGTAAAAGCAATAAGAGCAAAAAGGGAGGAGTGCACAAAAGAAGACTCTTTCTGTCCCTTGTGTTGTATGTAGGCTACTCACCCTAGGGTGGCTGTGGCACTCACACCCATAAACCCAGCACTAGATAATGAATCAATCACAAACTTTAGATTCAGCCACCTCAAACACAACTCCGTGACTGCATGAGGTTTTGGGAGAACACCCAGACACAAACCATAATAGACAAGTAGTATGAGAGGAATACAGGAGATACTAAAGTTCTGAGACACTTGAGAAAAGTTGGAATAGTCATTTTGGAGTGATCCATGAATGCATTAGAGCAGTGTTAAAGTACGGGTCGTGTTGAGGGCCACTGAAATTGAGTAAATTCTAGAGAATTAGTGACTTTTTTTCTGTCTACTATTGCACATTTGTCTGGTTTTGTGTGTTCAAAGGAGATATATAATTTGGCTCATCCTTTTTAAAATTTTTGTTCTGGTGTTATGGCTAAAGGACAGGGTAAAGGGGACCTAGAAATCATCACCTACAGAGTGAAAGTTCCCATGACATATAAATGTGACTAGGATGGACTACTTAAGCAGTGGGCAGGGGACACCTTTGTTGGATAGTGGGCAGCTGAACTTGAGAATTTTGGGTGGCAGCTTGATCCAGGGTACATCTGGAAGAGGTGCCTGATGTGGAGTGGAATAAAAGATACCTGGACACAGGACATCAAGTTGCAGAGAGAACATGGTAAGATGGCGCATCCAATGGATGTTGAAACTGCCTAGGATTTTGTCTAGGAAACTGTCTAGGAGTGGAAAGGCAGGTGAGCCAAGATGAGAAGAGCAGGGAAAGCTTGTAAGTGGTGGGTGCCACGGGCCTCAGAAAGGGGGATATGTTGACAAAAGGGTGAAGGTGTAATTGTCTAGACTTAGCATCAGATCTGGCCAGGCTAGCGTCTCCTCTAACCCATCCACACTGTCATGTGAGTTGTGCAAGAGAGTGGGCAAGCTTGACCTTACGTGTGGCAAGAGCAAATGCTGACCTCAGGGAGGAGCCAGGATTCACAAAGGGCATAGTTTACTTACTTTGTTGTCTGCTTGGTTCATGCCGTGGGATGCTGTTCCCACCATCCTGCCGAGATGGGTGCTGCCCCAGGTTTGTTTTCAGGATGACTGCACCCTTATTCCCCAGACTCTCCCTCTGCAAAGGCAACAGTAGTGAGATAGAGTAGACTCAATCTAAGACTTTCCAACTAGTAACGATTATGGATTGACTGGAATATATTGCTTTTTTTCATAAAGAGATTTAGTAAGCTTGTCTCCATGTGCTATATTTTTATATTTATCATTTTTTCCTGGGCTGTAAGCCATAGATTCTAATTTTTCTTGAAAAAATGGCTATAGGTACTTTCAATACAAATCATTTACACTGATTTATGATTAAGATACTTACAGTCATTTTTGTCTATACTATAAAACCTTGCCATAATTTGTTGTGTTATTGCAAAAGTTCAACCTCATAAATGGAGTTACATGATTGGAAAGGCAGTGACCTGCCACACACACACACACACACACACACACACACACACACACACACGCTGTCACACGAATATTGAAGCTCTACAGAAGATGGGGAAAGGAATTTAGATTGGTGAAATGGTATAAAAGATCTAGAAAACAAGTTGTCTTGGTTTCTTTCTTGTCCCTGAAACACAACACCCCACATCTGCAAACTATAGGAAGAGAGGTTTGTTTTGGCTCACAGCTGGCAGAGGTTTTCATCCATGTTTGACCGGTTCCAGAGCAGAAGCAGCAAGGCAAAAGGGCCTGGGCAAAGGAAAGCTGCTCATGTGTTGGTGGCAAGGAAGCAGAGAAGGAAGGGGAGGCACCAGAGAAGGAGATTTACCCTCCTAGATCACGCCCTCGGCAACCCACCTCTTCCCACCAGACCCCACCTCTGAACAGCAGGTCAGCTGAAGCACCCCCATAATCCGGTCACCTTCCAAAGAGTAAGGCTTTGGAGTTATTTTAAATCTAAAGCATAACACAGTTGGAAACAAAAGATATTATGATAAAAGCATCTACTGTCATTTTTGTTGGTGTTTGCTTAGATTTAGATTCTTTTGCATGTGATGTTTGCTTGGTGACAAATGACTGTTTTGACTTGTTCTTAGCCTACTGCTTGGCCATTGCTTCCTATGAAAGAGGAGGTGCAAATTACAAATCGATAATAAGTAAAAGCAGATTATTTATTTCTTAGGAAACATGTCTCTTTTACTTTATATCTGTTTCCTAAATCTTTGAGTTTCTGTGAGCTGTGATAGGCCAAGAGTGTGAGAAGGGGACAGAATGATGGCAGAGCCACAGTGGAATCTGATCCTCCCCCCTGCTCACACTTTCCTTGGCCCACCATAGTCACAAGTTCTGCACAGATCAAAAATATTAAGAATATTAAGAAAAATGGAGTCTGTACTGAACATATACAGACTCCTTGTTACTCTCTAAACAGTGTGGTTTAACTATTTGCATAGTATTCCATTGTGTTTGCTGGTGTTAAGCAGGATATATGTGGGTGCTATGATTTGGATCTCAAGTGTCCTCTAAAGACTCATAAGGCTCAGTTCTCAGCTGATGGTACCAAAGGTGGGGTCTGGTGGAAGGAAATGGGTCACTGGAGACATGTTCTTAAAGGGAATACTGGGGCTCTTGTCCTCTCTGTTTGCTTCCTGCATGCTCTGAGAAGATGAGTGGTTTTCTTTCCTGCAGGTCCCAGCCATGATGTTCTCTTTGCTGTAGGTCCAAAAACAGTGGGGCAAAGGGACCATCAATGGAAACTGTAAGCCAAAATAAATCATTCTTCTTTATGCACTGCTTAGCTGAAGTATTTTGTCACAGCATAAACATGGGAGGGTATGTGCAGACACCACACATTTTCTATAAGGGACTTGAAAATCTCCAGAGGGGTCCTGGAGTTGATTTTTTTTTTTTTTTTTTTTTTTTTGTGAATAAAACCTGGGCTCTACCCATCTTAATTCCCGAATTAAGGAGCCATTGTTCAGGGCCCGTAAGTTTGTTTTTTTTAGTTTTCTCAGCGTCGGAAAATAGGGCTTAGTATTTTCATTTGGATCAGCTGTTACATTTGGTGCTGCATTTCTTTCTTTTTTTTTTTTTTATTTAAAAGAGAATAAAACAAGGGGGCAGTACAGAGCAGATCAGAAGAGGACAACACTGGCAACACAGTACTTTACATTAAGTCAACTGGACATCAACAGTATCTAACACCATATCTCTTACTCTACTATAGTTGAGCATAGTTTCAATTACAATAATATCAAACATAACACAATAGTATAAAGCCATGCATATAGTGAAAGAATTCCAGGGCTTTCTGAACCGAATAACAGAAAATGATCAATGGGTATTATAATATCTTATTTTTGATAAAAAAGAAAAAAATTTGTTTGAACTATCACACATATTCAAATTCCAATGAGACA
>PVJX010015665.1:0-42035 GCA_004027295.1 Dolichotis patagonum
GCTTCTGAGAGGGGGGATAATTTATTAGCTCAGAGTAAATTAAAATCTCAAGCAGGGGTAAAGACTTCGAAGATTGCTTTAATACATTTTATATGCTTTCAAAAGAAATGTTCTTTTAAATGGTTCAAAAATCAGCTAATTTTGTCCTATTTAGCAAATTACCTCCTAAGGCCACAATGTTGAAAAACTTAACAATTATGTATTTTTTTAAAGCGAAAAATAGAGGAGGGGGGTGAAAAACCCAGCCCCGTCCGTAGGAAACTGCCAAACCCTGAGTGGCCAGGTCTTTTATATGTCACAGTGAGGATCTGGTTTTTTCTTTCTTATTCAAAAGTCAGCGAAACATTTGGTTACCTTCTGCCAGGCCGCACGGGGACCGAACGGTTTCCGCCCGGTGAATGTGGGCAGGAGGAGGCCAGGAGGTTAATGGAGGGCGTGGGAGGCCAAGCCCCTGAGCGGCCCATAATTTACACCCCTGTTCCAGGCCACACTCACCTGTGGAGCCAGGGCCCGAGGCTGCTCAGACTTGTTGCCTGTGCAACCGGCAGGCCACCCGTGTCCTGACTGTGTCCTGATGGGAGCTTTCTTGCTTTGAATTATCTGTGCAAGAAAAGACTTTCTCACCCTCAACTGCCATTCTGGGCAGGAGGGATTCCACTTTTCCTTTGCCTCTTCCTCTCATGTCTCTCTCTCTCTCTTTCTTTCTTTCTTTTTCTTTCTACTTCTTTCTTTCTTTCTTTCTTTTCTTCGTTCTTTCTTCCTTTCTCTCTTTCCTTCCTTTCTTCCTTTCTCTCTTTCTTTTTCTTATCCTTCTCCTTTTCCTCCCCATCTTCCTCTTCTTCCTCCTCCTCCTCTTTCTTTTTTTCTTGAGGACAAACAGTATTTTTGGTTTGCATGTTAGAGGATTTTCTCAGTGTGCCATGTATGGCCTCTGCTTTGAGGTTCACTTGGCGCGGTCTCTCCTTCTCCTGGAATGGCCAGGCAGTAAAAGAGACCACCTTTTATCAGAAGTGATTTTGTTGTGCAATTTAGGAGCAGTATGTTGGTGACTTTTGAGGGAAACTTTGGATACAGACTAAGGTGGAGGCATTGATAGCATCGTTTTAGAAGTCATTTAGAGCAAAAGTGTGCATCTTGCCGCTGAAATACATGTGTATGTGTATATATACATTATCTTAATTACTTATCTCATTTCCAGGACACTATACCTGACATCTACAAGTAAAAGGAGAAGAGGTTTATTTTGGCTCACAGTTTGTAGCAGTTTCGGTTCACAGCCAACTGGGTCCAAGGCAAGGCGGCATCACAGAGGAGAAACCGTCCACGGTGGGGCAGGAGGCAGGGCGTGATCAAGGGAGAAGGAAGGATGTACATTGTTCCAGGCTATGCCCAGTGACCTGCCTCTCTCCACAAGGCTTCACTTCCCAATATTATTCTCAGCTATAAACCTATCAGTGGACAAATCCAGTATCACACACCTTAGATCCTTAAATGCCCTCCCTATGAACTATGTGAGATTTTGTGGGGGACACGTGGATACGTGGATACAAACCATCACACACACACACACACACACACACACACACATGATTAAAGGTATGTCTGAAGTAATAAAGAGGAAATGAAATAAAGAAAAATCAACCTGAGTCAGCCAGCCTGAGAAGCCCCTTGAAGTTAAGAATTACCCGAGTTCCTGGGCTGTGTTCTAGGGACATGGGGTACGGAGCCCCAGGAGCAGACAATGAGGACATCGGCCCATGGCCCTGGAGACCAGAGTCCTCTGCGGCTCTGGACCCCCAGTGGGGGTTAAGATGATCACCCAGCAGGAAGAAGGACTAGGGACTTTTACAGCTGGTGGACTCAAAGGACATTTGAAATCTGTACCTTTAGAAGGAAGAGGAAGGAGTTACAAGGATTTCAAGCTTGGAAAACTCTTCGTAATGTTTTGACAACCCAAGATGTAAGATTTGTGGAAATTATTCTTTTCTCCTTAAATGTCGGAGATTTACCTATACTGAGGAATAAACTCAGGTTCTTGATTGGTATTATTCCAGTGTTTTCTAGTTTGTTAATCTTCTTAACTTTTCTTTCTATTTCTTTAAATGTGTTTTCCTGAGTCACTACATTGAACAGTGAGCTCATAACTCTTTTTTGTCATAACTGGTTTATTAGGATAGTCCATGCTCTGCTATTGTTTATTTTTAGTGTTTTCATTACTTATTTTTTCTTTTTGATTTTTACTAGTTTCACAGCACTCCTTCCTTTCATCCCTCACCTGTTTGCAGAGTTGGAAAGTGATCTAAGCACTTCCACTTTCATCCTCTGGGAAGGACCTGGTGTTGGGGGTGATGCTCGGAGGAAAGGACCCCACTCCTGGGCACAGCCCTCTCCCAACCCTCACAGAACAGCCCGTGTGCTTTGCAAGGGTGGAGAAGTTAGCATTTCCTCTAGTTTTCCTTAGAGAATACACAACAGAAACCCTATAAATTGCATAGGCGTTCATCCCCCAAACACCTGGCTTTGCAAGCCTTTACCCTGTGGTGAGCATTTCAACGTGATGTCCATCAACCCATCTACTCTCCCAGGAGAACAGAACAGAACAGAAATTCTTAGCTCCTGCTCTGGCTTCTGTCCCCGTGCCATCAATAGTGAGAACTTGGTTTCTTTTTACATTTTTTTTTATTTTAAAGAAGAAAAACACAAGACAAATGATAGCACAATATTTCAAAACAAGATAATAGAAGAGTAACAATGGTTAATACATTGCCTATTGTTATCTTCAAAGTAGTTGCTCATATTACAAGCTATAGGTATGAAAATGGACCTTAGAATCATTATTTTTAAACTCTTTCAAACTATGTACATATGTTTATTGTTAATATGTCAGTTTAAATTCATTTACCTATTTTAAAATCAACATTTCTTGCTATTCATTTATTCTTTGAATTTCTTTTAAATATATTCTTTAACATTTCTTATTCAAGAGACTGTGAATGCTGTATTCTGTAAATATCTGCTTGAAAATATACATATTTACTCTCACTTGCAGATACTGGTTTACTGCACACAGCTTGGTGGCCACTCTCTTTTCTTTTGGCCTCTGACTTGTGTAACAAGAGCCCTATGGACAGCACTACTGTGTTTCCTTTGTGGTTAGCTCCTTCTCTTTCTACTATTTTTAAAGTGTTTTCGTGTTTATTAACTTTGTTCTGGTGGGTCTCGGTGTAAATTTATTATTTGCCTGAGAATTCTGATGCTTCTCTAATCTGAGGTCTCACCGTTTTCTTCAATTTTGGGAAATTGCCAATTATTTTCTCTGCAAATATTATCTTGAGTGTTTATCAGGTGGACCGTTCCATAGATAAATAGGGGACATGACCTTTACAGTTTATCTCCTTCTCAATTTTACTTCTTCCTGTATTTTTACTCCATTATGATTTCCCCAGATTTGTTTTCCAGCTCATTAATTCTTTTGTCAGCAATGTCTGATATATATAATGTTTTAAACATATTAATGACTACAATTTTGCCATTGCTGATTGTGGTGGCTAAAGTGGAGTGTAAATGGATTGGATTTGGCATCCACCTGGAGGGCTGGTGGGACACACTTCCGAGTGCATCTGAGTGGGTCATGGAAGCGTGGACTTGAGTACTACATACAGTTCCCGCCACCCCTTTTTCTCCAGAACTGTTTTCCTGCTTGTCTCCCCAGGATCTATGAGCAAACCAGCTTTGTTCTACTATGCTTTTTCTGTAATCAGTAGACTATGGATTGACTTAAACCATGAGCTAATGTAAACTTCTCTTTCAAGTTGGTGGTACCAGGTTTTCATGTTGTGTCCCACCAATAAAAAGTGACTAATACAGAAAATTGGCAACAAGGAAAAACGGTATTGCTGTGACTGTACCAGATTATGTAGTTTAGAAGCCCTTGGAACTGCTTTGCTGGCAGAGTTTGGAAAGATTTGGAGACGGGTGCTAACAAAGCCCTAGGAGGCTGTGAGACTATGGTTGGTGATTCTTATCGGAGATCAGAAAAGCAGAATGCTGACAGGAACAGGAACAACAAAGGCCAGGCTCAGGCGGTTTCACCTGGGACAAAGGATCTGTGGGCAGTTGGCCTAGAGGCTGTGTACGTTGCACTCTGGGGAAATTAGGTTTACATTTTTCAATGTGCTGAGATTTTGTGGGAGGCTCAGACTAAGAGCAGATCTTATTGATCTGGTGGAGGAAATCTCAGGATATCTGAATGTTGAGACTGAGGCACGGGGGCTTCTGGATGCTTTTAGCTAATTAAAATTATAGTGAGAATTGGGAGCTCAAAGCAGAGTAGAAGAATATGAAAAACTTAAATTTTGGCCCAGAAGGAGCCACATATAAAGTAGAGGTGGCTGCTAAAGAGATTAACACCATTAGCACCATTAAAAGGAAGTCAGTACTTTGTATAGGGAAGAGAAAGAAGAAGCCTAGAGCCCACCTCAGGAATCAAGATCCCACCCATCAGAAACTCCAGGTGCAAAAGTGGAAAACTTTCCTTTGCAAAGAGTGTCCCTGGGGCCCCTACTTCAGAAGGGTGGCTTAGGATCAGTTCCCTTGAATTCATTCACTTTGCTCAGTCAGCCTGGAACTCAGTACTGCAGACATGTACTCAGGGGTCCTTCCTGCTACCCACACTGGAGCAGATCTTGGCACTTTCCAGGTGATTCCAATTTTACTGCCATGCAGAATGCAAGAGTTTCAGGGTCAGGGGAAGTTCAACTCAGATTTCAAAGGAAGGCCTGGGAGGCCAGGCAGGGAGTCCCTGAGAAGGCAGGGCATGGAGTGCTAACAAAGAAGCCAGGGGTGCACTGGAAATTCCAGGAACTAGGAGAAGCCAGGCACATGAAACATCTGCTGTGAAGCTGCAGGCCTAGGACAAAACCAAGAGAAGACACCTGAAGTTTAGCCAGCAAGGCCATAGGGGGTGGTGCTGTTCAAAGCCTTTGGAACTCACATCTCAGCACCATGGGCCTTGGAAACCAGATAAGAAGCTATGATGCAGTGCTTGCCCTGTCGGATTTTGGTCTGTTCTCATCCCATTCGCTCATATTCCTTTGTTTCTCACTTTTGGAATGGGAATGTTTACTGTGTACCTTTGGGTTATGAAACTTGTTTTCTATTTTTACAGAGATTTTTAGCTGAGAGTTTGCCTTGATTCTCAGAAGATTCTCTTTGACTTGGGCCTTTGATGTGTTTGAATGTCAAGCCAACAAGGGGTGGGATGTGGTGGTTAGGGTGGAGTCAACTCCATTGGCTTTGGGATCCCCTCAGCTGGATGGTGGAGCATACATCTGCTTTGTCCAGGTGAGACATGAAGGTGTGACTCTGGGTTCCATGTCTGGTCCCACCCACTTTATTCTCTGATGCTGTTTCCCTGACCTACTTTCTAGCCACTGTCAACAGAGCCACTTTGCTCTGCCATCATGTTTCTTCTCTGGAGCCACCGGACCATGTACTGAGTCTCTGAACCATGAGCTAAGTTAATCTCTCTTCCTTTAAATTGTGCCCCAGACATGAGAAATGGATGAATGCATTACTAAGCCTCACTTCAGATTTAGTGTATTTGGCACTGTTGAAATGTGTCATGCTACAGAGTTTCTTATCTGTCACCAAGTCAGGAATAATGGCTCTGATGCAGAACTATTATGATTTTAAACAGATGAGTGATGTAAGTGCTGGTATTTTTTAATGATACAAAGCTTATGTACTCATCCACTTAAACATGCTGGGTGTGGTCTGGAGCGCTCACTGCAATATCTAAGTTAGTTTTCCCTGCCTCTAGAAGGGGGCACTGTTACTCGTTCTGTGCATAAACCTTTTTGCTGGTGAGGAGACTAAATTAGAAGGAAGGTAACTTGTCTAGAGTAACTGAATCAAGAAGTCTTGTGGTAGGATTTATATTTAAGCACCTTTCTTCCACGCCTACTCTGCTGGTACAGAGAGGAGGATGATGAGTAGAAATGAGCCTTTATTAAGCATACAGTACATTCTAGGCTATTCCCTGTACAACCTATAAAAATTAACTAGTTCCCACCATCTAGAAATGCTCCTTGCCATTATTTTGTCCCCAGTTTAAGGGTGAAAACAAACAAAACCAAGGCGTAGACTGTGGGACACACAGGTAGCAGATGGTGGATTTGAGTTTAGACCCAAACCCCAGGCACTCAGCCTCCAGAGTGGTCAGAATTGCTTGACATTTGCAAACCGTGAAAGACTACATAGCTGTTGCTCTGGTGGCCCAGAAAGGACAATGCCAGGGTGGAGCTGAAAAGGTGATGGAGCAGGATGGGGTCCTAGAGCTGTGAAAAGGTCCCCCAGGACCACCTGGCTTGGCGTGGACCGGAAGAGCCGCTGTGAGCCAGGGGAGACCCGGCACCCTCAGCATCGTCTTCTGGCCTCTGCCTGTCCCGTGTCACAGAGCTTCTCACCCGGGGGAATGTGGTGAGTAAACACTTGATTCAGTTTCCTTCCAGGGAAAGGCAGTTCCGTGCTGCTCGGTGTGACACGGCCAGAGTCATTTCATTATCTGTTTTTCAGGGACACACGAGGACGTGACAGTTTCACCAGCTAGTCATAAAACCCACCCCACAGAGACCATGTGTGTCCTGGGCATTATGCTTTTCCTTTTAAAATCAAGCAAGCCTCCCCCCACACACACACACCATCACCTCACGGAAAGACGGGTGTTCCAGAGTCGTGATGGATTTGTGGCCCTCAAGAGAAGCCCTTTCACGTGACTCCTCCCCCTGCCCAGAGACATACATTTTCCAGACAGGTGGCCTGTGTTGGGGGTCCCCTGGGGACGTGAACCAGACAAAAGCTAAGTGGCCCGCATGGGCACTGAACCCCTAACCTCCGCCTCATTAGCACAGTGCTCCTACCATCTGAGCTTGCCCATCACAGACTAATGATGTGTGCAGAGACAGGGCCACATCAGTCATGCTCTCCTAAGCAAAGCGCCCTGCTTGGGGAGGAGCCAGAGACCCAGAGCTGATCCAGGGGTGGCTAGTGTGCTTCTTCCCTACAAGCCATTCGGTGGCCTAAAAGGATGGAGGGGGGCTAGGAGTTCACCTGCATTTGTTCACACTTTGCAGATCAGCTTTCCTCCTTTTTCTGGTCCTCCGGCCAGTGTAGACATTAGCTGGCGTTCCTGGATCTGTTCTCACAGCTGGAACTTTGCTGGTGCTACCTGAGCCTCAATAGAACGGTAAGCCCCTGAAATTTTCATTTAAAAACTGTGTGTGTGTGTGTGTGTGTGTGTGTGTGTTTTCCCCCACTTGGAGAATACTCACGATTTTCCTTAGACACTCAGAGTTACCTGTGACCTACTGCCTGAGATCTGTGGTCTTAAATCAATTTTAAAAACACATAAACAAATAAAGGGAAGGGAAACCAAATGCTTTGCTGTAAGAAGTCACCAGTCTTGTTATTTTTGGTGATGGTCCAAAGACAAGGTTGACACCATGTAAACTTCTCAGAACCTTCAGGCTGAAGGTGTGCGCACGTCTGCAGAAGCGACTTGGTCACTACAGAAAGCCCAGACGTTGTCTCTGCCCAGTCAGCTGCTTGTGTGTGGGGCACCTGAATCCCAGAGCGCCTTAGGAGAGATCCTGTCTGGTTTATTGAATGCATTTGCTGACTTTAGCCAGCAAGGTCCCACTGAAAAGGGAGCAAGAGGGAGAAGTAATCTACAGCTCTGCCTTCCTCGGCTGAATATTCTGGAAGGTTTTCGTTGAGACTGGAAAGAGTTGGAATCTGTAGCCAACCTGGAGCAGAGCAGCGAGGGTCTCAGCTGAAGAGAGTAGGAGGGGAGGGTGTGGGGCATGTACCGGTTGTCCCAGCCGCTTGGAGGTAGAGGCAGGATTGCTGCTGCAAACAGAGTTCCAGGCTGCCTGGGCCACAGGCAGAGGCTCCTGCAGAAACAGAAACCACAACAAAACAGAAATGAGGCAAAAACGGACTAAGGGTGGAGCAGAGAATAGTTCTGTGCGGACAGTTTGGCCCTGGGAGGCGGGAGGCCCCTGCTGTGGGTCGTCTGGCTGGACTGAGCAGCAGCCCTAGGAGCGGCCCTGTGTCCTCATCCTACTGCTTCTTTGGGGCACGAAGAGGCGGGGGTCAGAGGCCACCTCCCCGACCCAGGACTGCACTGACCCTGCTTGCTTCAAGCTCTCCTTCCCAGGCAGGGTCCGCACGCTGGTCCTCACTCAGCACAGATCCCGGGCTGCGGATTCTAAGATCAAGTTTTAAGGGAACGCAGCTGCTCTCCTTTGCATGTCACCAATAACTGCAGTTGCTTCCGAGTGCTGGAGGCGAGTGGTGGAACACAGGCTTCCACCTATCCAGAGCTGGCACGGTGCACAATGAGACCACGAGGCTTCTTGCCCCACAGATTTTAACCCAGAGCACGATCCTCTCCCTGCACCGGTCTCACGCCCACGGAGCCGTCTCCGAACTACCATTAGAGAAAAATTTCGTGTACCTCCAGTGTTTTCTGGTTTATAGTCCCAGGATAGAGTTCCAGTCCTCCATACAGGAGAGGAGTGGGGTGGGGGTTCCCAGAAAGTGAGCTGACCCAGATGCATCCCCCATGGCAAACCATCCTTTAGCAGGCAGTGCTACCCTTCTCTGAAGCCTTGGTGTTGAAATTAACTTTTTGCATAAGATGACAGGAAGTGTAGATGGTACACATTTGCTTATCTTCTGATCTTAATTAGCAAAATAAAAACTTTATCAGTTGATGTCAAGAACCCAATTGAAAAGGATCACTGGTCTAGTAGTGAGGAGAGGTTCTGACATACATAGGGAGACCAAGAGCAACACAGTGCTGTGAAAAACAGTGAGACCGGAGCACGACTTTCCTCAACCACGTGAGAAAACGCATCCTCTGTTCTGAGAAGTCTCTCGTCAAGGACACTGGCTAAACTCTGTGGACAGGAGAAAGGAGCGCGGGGCGGAAAGAGAACTAAAGGGGAAACAGGAAGTCACACAGGGGAGCCTTGCACCAGCCCGGGGTCACAGTGCCTCTAGAGCTGTGGACCCGAGGAGCTGGGCTGAATGATCACCGAGGTCCAAGTCACAAGGCACCCTCTGAGTGACACTCGGGCTTCTGACCCGGGATGCAGCCCCCTCGACCTCCACAGGGCACCACAGGCTGGACAGGTCGCTTCTCTTACTGGCCTCCGGCAAAGCCACCTTCAGGGGGCACCTTACGGTTTGTGAAGCTTTCCCTTCTACCAGCTCTTGGGACCCCTGAGGCACCCTCGTGCTGTGGACACTGCCACTCCATGCTATGGACAGAAAACCTGGAATGCAGGATTAATTGAATCCACTGATGCAAACGGACATGGCAGAACCCAGAGCCAGCGCCAGGCCATGCAGTGTGGCCCACACTTGGGCCGTTCCAGTCCCTGCCTCCAAACTCATTTCCCGATGGGGTGAAGTTCATTGTATTTCAGGGTGACAGCCCAATGAGGAAACGCCTGCTTTAATGAGAAATCTACTGGTGACATCTTTGAAAGTATTTCAGACGAAGAGGCATTCATTCCTCAGGGTCTTTTATCTCTTTCTCTTAATTGTTGTTTCTTCCATTTTCATATCTGGCTTAATAGAATTATAAGGAGAAAAGGGACTCTTAGGGACGATTACTGATTTTGCTTCGAGGTAGGACAAAGGTAAGTAATGATATGCTTTATAATCGATCTAATTCTGGTTTGCTGTCTCCTTAGTGGACCTGGCGTCTGTCCGAAGGGGCTGTTCTTGCTGTGGCTGACTGCATTCTCTCCTAGTACACTGCCGTTCGGTCCCCACTCTCCCCTCATATGGCTGCTCTGTACCTGTGAGTCCCTGAACACTGTTACCAGCTCACCTGCTAATGAGACCGAGGTCTTTCTGCCTCTGTCATAAGACCATCCTTGAGATTTTAATCATTCTTGTCAACCTTCTGCAGCCTACACGCTCCAGCCTCTCACTTTGTGTTTGGCATTTCGTGTCCTCTGCAGACATCTGCTGTGGCGGTTCAGACTGCTGACTCTCCGCGCGTAGCCCCTGGGCAGCGTCAGCATCACCCGGTGTCTTAGTCTTTCTCATGGCAGAGACACAATACCCGACGCCCACACTGATAGAAAAGTGAAGAAGTTCACTGTGGCTCCCGCCTCTTCCCGCCAGACCCCGCCTTCTAAGGGGACACTCAAATAAATGGACTTACCAGGGGAGGCATCCACCGGTGCGTATAGAATGCCCATGAGCCAGCTGCCTCCCCAGAGCCCTGCAAGAAGGTCTGGGGAGACGTCTAGATAAAAGCTGAATCTGTGAGAAGTGCCATGCGTTAGACCCGTTCCAAACCCGCCGCATTGGTCCCCACAGTCTGTTTTGCAAGACTCGGAAGGTCTTCCGAGGGCGAGGAAGTCTGAGGAGCAGCTTTCAGCATTCTTCCTCCACAGTGGGCAGAGACGGTTTTCAGTCTAGTCCTGTTGAGGGTGTCCGTGAGACCTGCTTGGGTAGTGGGACATTGCCAATGCCATACCAAGCTGGGCTCTGCCTTGGTGGCCTGGAGTCACTCTTGTGCCCCAGAAACTGGCCACAGGGAAGGTCCAGGTCCAGAATGTGGGCCCATGGCACAGCCCCTTTGCTTCTAAAAGAAGGCAAAGCAGACGCACAGTTCTCAGCTGCTCGCTGCTCCTGGGACGGATGACGCTGGTGAAACAAACGCCTACCCAGTGAGTGAGCCGGACAGTGAGGAAGGCATGCTGCCAGCAATTACGAGGGGAGTAAGGAGGGGGAGAGGAGTGGTTCCATGGTCTTGCAGGGTGAGGCAGGTCGCCAGTCACAGCAGGCTGAGTAAATGCCCTCTCACAGCATGCCCTGTCTGAGTGACGATGGGCCACACTGGCTCCGTGGGTGGACGGTGTGCAGTGGGCATCCTGGCTCAGGGCCAGGCCTGCCCGAGCTGGTCCCCAGCTAGGTAGCTGGAGTCCAGGGTGACAGATGAGCCCCACCAGAGGAGAGCTATTGAGAGCATGAGACCCTCCAGAAGGCAGCAGCAGCAGCAAGGCTGGGGGACAGCAGGGACGACCCCAGGGCGAGTCCACCAAGGCCCCCAGGGTGCACAACTCTGGTCCCGCCTCTTTCTCTTGCTCACAGCTGCATCCTCATTTGCTTCTCCTCTGCCCACTGTCCTGGCAGCTCTGCCCGGGCTGCCTCTGAGCCCAACATGCCCACCCACGGTGCAACCCGGCTCGGACTCCCAGAAGCCCCTTCGCTGCGCCCAGCAAGGGGGTCAGGGCCATGTGCTGCAGCACCACCCAGCTGGGAGCAGAGCCCGGCTCTGCAGAGAGGTCACTTCCTGCACGTGTGCGCTGATTCACTCACTGCTGAGGAAACTACGCTTCTCCATTCATGGAAGCCTGTTCCTTTCTGTTCTTTTCCCTTTCATTCTCTCCACCTTGCTATTAAAAAAGACATAGTGAGCTTGTAGACCCGGGTGTTTATAAGACAGTCTGAAACACAGATATTATACATATATATGTATGTGTATATAATATGTGTAGAATACATTCTTATGTGTAACACCTCAAATTTGTTTCTTGCCCTGCACAGAGTTATCGTTCATTCTTTGCCTCAACATGCTTGAAGGAAGGACCTGGGGGACTTTTTGGAACCCACTGTCCTAGAGAGCAGCACCTACTGAGGGACATGTAGCAGCCCTGTCACTTCTACCAACAGCAGCATGTAGCTGTCTCCTTCTAGAATCTTCCATGCTGCATTATTCTTTCTGGCCTGACAGCTGTTGTATCTATTACCTGCTTACTTGGTCATGATACCAATCTTTAAAAAGATATTTATTTGAGACAATATTTGCATATCTCTTTGGGATATGTTACAGCAATTTGATACATGTATACAATATTTAATAATCAAACGAAAGTAATAAGCGTTTCCATCTCTTCCATCCAAGATCATTATTATGTGTGGGCATTTCATGCTTTTTTCTATTCATTTTGGAATATATCATGGATGGTTTTAACCAATAGTTACCTTCCTATGTTAAAGAAAACTGGAACTAATTCCTCTGCTTCTAGGTCTCTTACCGAATTCCCTTCCATCTCTCCTCTCCCTGTCCTTCCCAGGCTCTAGTTCTGTTCTGCTCCACTCTCATCTCCCACTAGATTGACTTTTTGGTGTTTTGACTGAGTGAGAGAAGCAGCATTTGTCTTTCTGCGTCTGGCTTACTTCACTTAGTGTGCAGACCTCGGTTCACATGTGCTGCTGCGATGACAGGAGTTCCCTCTTTCGTGGCTGGGAAGAAGTCTGCGTTTTCTTCTCCACTTGTCCTCACATGAGCACCTAGTCTGACCCCACGGCTTAGCAGTTGTGAATGACGTGAGCTCCTCCGCAGACGTCTGGGTCGTACCCTGGGTCTGTGCTTCGCGCGTGGAGGAAACTCCACGTACTTCCGCAGGGCAGCTGTCCACGTGGTCTGTCTGCTCCTCGGCATTTGTTATCCTTGGTCTTTTGATGATAGCCATTCTAAGAGGGGTGAAAGGTTATCTCACTGTGGCTTTGGTTTGTAGCCCCGATGAGTGAGATTGAACAATAACCACTCATCTTGGTACATTTTATAGCTTCTATTCAGCATTTACATCACTCTGTGTTGATTTCTGTTTCAAAATAGCCTTGAAGGTAGATAGAGAAGACATCATTTCCCCACTTGAGGAACAGAAGAAGAGAGAAAGCCTTAAATGACAAGCACAATGTCCATTTGGACAAAGACAGACAGGAACCCTGGAGGTAAACAGGGTTAATTCCAGCCCGGACCTCTCAGGTAGCAGGTGACGGCCACATTCAGTGGTTCCACTGGCCCAATGGGGTTGGATACTGGGCTCAAATCTCACTCGCTCATATTTCTTATGTAATATAGGGTCACAGCAGAGTCTTCCTTATAGGGTTGCTGTGAGGATTTAAAGAGATGACGGATGTAAAATCCTTGTTAGACACCACAGTAAGGCATACATGAGAACCAGAGGCCAGCCATAATGAAATACTCTATCTCTTGCTGTGTGCACGTGTGTGCGTGTATGTTTGTGCACGTGTGCATATGTACAAGATGAGAGGGTTTATAGGACTCTATTTAATGGGGTTATTTTCTTCTTAGTAAAGTTGAATTACTTTGGTTTTCCTTTACCTTAAATCTGATCGATACTGATCATTAATAAGTTTCTTATTAATAGGCTGACTGCCTCGATAGATTTGACCTTGGCTTATAGACCTTTTTTGTACATGTCACAGATGTATAACACATCTTGGTTTTTTATCCCTCTCCGCCTCTCCCAATCTCTAGATTTTTTCCCCATTTTTATTATTATTGTTATTTTTTGTTCATGTTTATGTCAAATAAAGTTTACATTAATGGTATTGGTGCACACAAGTGACCTATTTTAAATCTTCTTACTTCCCCTTACTGCCCCCTCACCCTTGATCTCTCAGGCTCCTTCCCATTTGCAAAAGATGCATTTCCTTGTTTTCTTCTATGAATTCTTTGTTTTGTTCTTTATTTACACTTTGACTTATTCAAATGAGATGTACCATGTGGTATTTAATCTTGTGTGTACATGGTTAATTTATTTCACTAAACAATATGCTTTTTCAGGTGTATCCACTGTCCCAAAAATGTCTTGAGGTAGCCTTCTTTATTGCTGAGTAGTATTCCATAATGTATGGGTACCACCTTTTCTTTATCCATTTGTGTGCTGATGGACATATGAGCCACTGCCAGGATTTAGCTATTATGAGTTGTGCTGTTATAACCTTGGCTATGTGTGGATCACTATAACGTGATGTTCTTAACTCTTCTGGGAAGACATCTAGAAGGGGATTAGTTGGGTCAAATGGAATTTCCAATTTTAGTTCTTTGGATAATCTCCACGGTGATTTCCATAATTGTGTCTTAATCAGAAAAATTTGAAGGAATTAAACAATTATTTAATTAAAAAATTATGATGGATTACAAATAACATTACACATAAAATTTGTACTGTAACCATTAAGCATACCCAGCAGCCTTCAGCACAGTCACCCTGTCTACCTCCAAAACTTTCTTGTTCTTCAAAACCCTACTGTGTCCCTGTTAACCATTCCACCATTCCTCTCCATTCCTTCTTCTCCCCAGTCCTGGAATACTGTGTCTCCCCCACGCGAATGGAAGGAATCGGCCTCTACACAACTGTCCCATGCAGTGCATCGTACCCTGTGCACCCTTGCTGACTGGATCGCCACAAGATCACATCCTCAAGTTCATCCCTGTAGCAGTGTGTGTCCAAATTTATTTCTTTTTTCACGATGAATACTAATCCATTGCATGGGTAGACCAAACCTACACATCCATTCATGAATCAGTGGATGCATGAGTGCTTCCTTTCATTGGCTGCTGTGAGTAATTATGCCTTGAGCATATGAGGTATGATTAAAAAATACAGTGCTTGCTCAAATATTCATTCAGTAAAAGATGCATTGCTGGGCTGGAAGCAGCATAAGCACCTGTCTGACAAAAGCGAGGTTGTGAGTTCAAACCTTGGTACCAAAAAAAAAAAAAAGGACACATTGCCAGTAATCACTTCAAAATGTTCCATCTTGCTTCAAACACACAATTATCCCACTTTTCTTGCAACTTTCTGAAGCAGCTGTGGAGTCCTCTTTCCTAAGCGTCCTCAACTGGGCCTTCCTGAATCCCTCAATGTCCTAAACTGAGTCAAAACAATTACCTTTTGTGGCCATTTTAACTGGGAAAGAGCCAGAAGTTGCCCAGGGCCAGGTCTGGTGAGTAAGATGGGGATGGTAAGGCTGCCTTTTCATTGGATGGCACATCATTCTCTGTGTTTTTGATGTTCCCTGGTAAAGACATTCAAGAAAGAAGACTTCCTGAAGTGCTTCAGGAACCAGCAGGAATAATGGGCTAAGTACATTTCAAGGAAGGGGAGCATTTTGAGGGGATAAATGAAAGGGCAATGTCCTTTACCATAGTAATTTTTAAAAATTTCAACATTCTCTGTGTATTTTAATCATTCCTGTAGGTATACAATAGAATATTTCTTACTCAAAGTGGTCTTCTATGAGAAGTGGTTAAAGAACAGAAGGTTATGCAAAAAGTAATTTAGTACACTTGTGATAAATTTGAATTAATTAATTGCATCTAGTTTGTTTATGGAGTTGTCATCAGAAATATCACACTGGATATGAAAATGTAAGATCTTAAAGAAGTGATTTTTATTTAGAGGGGGGTGAGATAGTGAGGGGATGGTATGGAATTTTCTAGACTCCTCTTTGAACAAACTGTGGATGTTTAAGCTTCCCTGGTTAGGTGGGATTCTAGGGAGGTCAGTGGAGAAAGTGCGTGGATTGAAGAAAAATTCAAGATATTCTATGACAGAGCTGAACCATTGGAATTCCAAGTAAACAAGTTTCAGGGAGATCCTGAAATATTGGGAATGAGACAGTGCTTTGGAAACAGAGCTCAGGGGACCCCTCAGAGCAGAGGCAGAGCGATTGCAAAGCACCCACTTCCTTCCTCCACCCAACGCAGCACTCTTGCTGAGTGACCCCAGCAAGAGCTCCAGCACCTGGACCTTGAGATCCCTCTCGCCCTAGGCAGGAAGCAGAGCCTCCCGGGAGCTACTCCTCCTCCAGAGCCTACTCCTGGGAAAGCACTCACAATTTTAATCCCAGCCAGGACTATGCCAAACCCACTGTGGACTGATTTACTAGTCCCACACCCTTAATCTCAGCACCACAAACTCTACATCCAGCCACCTCTGAGAAAGCTTTATGACTGCATGAGACTTTGGGGGACATAAACCGTAACCATGAGGGTGCAACGTACTGGTGACTATGAGATTTGGGGGAGCCCTTCATGCAAAGCCTTCACCGGTCATCTGAGTTGTCACCCTGTCCTCAGGTGGACATATTGGGAGGGAGCTCAGCCAGCCATCCTGAGGGGCCCTCATGCTGGAGGCACACAGCAGTGACATAGAGGGCGTGCGAGGCAGGAGCCCTGACCAGTGGTGCCCAGGAATGGAGCTGTAGGATGGCAGTAGTTGGGGTCTTAAGCGGCTCCTCCCTGCAGTGCTACTCCTCCACAGCCTTGGCAGGCCAGGGCACTTTTCAGGGCTCAGCACCATTTGATACACCTAAGCACTGTGGTTTGAAATTAGACCAGCCCTTGTCTTCATGAAGCTTCCATTAGAAACAGAGCATGGGGGTAATTTGGATAAATGCTTGTCAAAGAGATAGGAAGGAAAGACCAGGGGATAAATGAAAGGGCAATGTCCTTTACCATAGTAATTTTTAAAAATTTCAACATTCTCTGTGTATTTTAATCATTCCTGTAGGTATACAATAGAATATTTCTTACTCAAAGTGGTCTTCTATGAGAAGTGGTTAAAGAACAGAAGGTTATGCAAAAAGTAATTTCTTTCCCCTGAGCTTTCTTGCTCCTGTCTAGAAAAGGAATTGAAGAGGCGAAAGTATCAAAAAGGAGAAAGTCACAGAGGAGGAAGGAAGCCAGGCATTGGCATTTGCCTGCAGTCCTGGCTACTTAGGAGGCTGAGGCAGGAGGATGCCTTGAGTTTGGAATTTCCCAGCTACTCTAGGAAGCTCTGTCTCTTAAGAGAGAGAGAGAAACAGAGAGTGAGAGAGAGACAGAGACAGAGAGAGAGACAGAGAGAGAGGGAGACAGAGACAGAGAGAGATACAGAGAGACACAGAGAGAGGGAGACAGAGACAGAGAGAGAGAGAGGGAGACAGAGAGAGATTCAGAGACAGAGAGAGACAGAGAGAGAGGGAGACAGAGAGAGAGACAGAGAGAGAAGAAACTTCCATACTTGAAGGGTGCCAGGTGTTGGCAGCAGTTCCTAGACGGGGCTAAATTCCGTTACAGGAATCCTCCTTTTGAGGGCACTAGAGAGTCACACTTCCCTCCAGATGGGGCCTGTTCAGCCCTGAGCCTACCTGTCCCTGAAGGTGCCTGGTGGCCAGAACAACGGGCCAGGAGAGCACAGAGCTCGCTCCCCCAGGGTGTAAATGGATGGCAGTTTAGTCCTCCCACTGGTGTTTCCTGCTGAATCACAGAATCATCTAATGCGCTGAGCTCAGTGGGAACCTGAGTCACCCGTTCTGTCCTCAGTGGCGCAGGGCCGGTGCTGGGTGCTGCCTACCACAGCGCGGGGGCAGCAGGCCGGTGCGGCTGGGGGAAGCAGCAGGCGGTTCATGCTTTGGCAGTGTCCCTGCTCTCCCCAAGCCCCATCCCTGCCCCGGCTGTGACAGAATGCGGGAGTCACGTAGATAAAGGGAGAGAGAGTGGACCTCCGTGAAGTGGCAGCATCAAACACACCTTGCGCCCGGGCAGGGATGCCCCATGTCTCCAGCCTCCTGCATGTGAAGGGAGTGAGTTTAACAGGGCGAATGCAGTCAACGCAAAGGAGCCAGGGATGTGACCTCAGTGGAGTCAGGAGTCTGGAAAGGAAACTCGAAGACCGTGGCCCGCGGTGCTGGAGAAGCACGTGTTACCGTCACCACAGGCATGGACGTCCCGCCCGGGAGAACGGGGTGAGTGACCGCGGGCCGCCCGGGGCAGTCAAGGCTGTCCGGAGCGGTCCCTCCACAATGATTGATGACCGAGGATGATGGCCAGGAGTGAGGCCAGCACAGACTGGCAGGGGATGGCACTGGACAGCACGGACAGAGCTCCACTCCCAGGAGATTTCTCCATGGGGCCAGCGGCAGACAGGAAGGGGTCTGAGCCACAGGTGGGACACTGCCCGCCTCGCAGGCCCGTGAGAGCAGGCGATGACAATCCATTCCAGAGCTTTCTCTGCTCGCACCCCACACACTGCAGGTCACGGTTTCAAGTCCAGCTTGGTGATAACCCAAGGGCGTGCGGTCACTGAATGGGGAGACTTTCCCCACCAACCACGCACAGTGGCCTGCGAAGTGAGGCTTCCTTCTCAGCTGGGCTCTGGGTAGAGAGAGATTGGCTGCTCCGCAGCGGCCAGCATGAATGGAGGAGATGCGGACGCACGTAGGCCGGTCCTCTTGCCTCCCTCCACAGATGCAGGTGCTGAGGACACTGCTGGTCCCTCAGACAGGGAGCGGCAGGTGTCCAGATTGTCCACGGAGCCCTTGCAGGGCATTAAATTCATCCCAGAGGGGGAGAGGAGAGAGAGGGATTCAGGTCAGTAACCACACATGCCCGTGATCCTAACGCTCATTCAGACAGAGGTGGCTGGAAATGATTGAAATGAGGCAGATGTCAAGGGCTGCTGCGTGCACGGCTCCTTGCAGCAGGGAGGGTGCGCCTGGATCTGAAATCTCCACCTTGTGAAGAGCCTCGGAGTACCTGCTGCTCCTCGCTCTGCTTCGTGCCAGGCTGAGCACATGCAGGGGTCTGAAGCCCGGTTCTCACCTGAGGCTGGATCCACGCAGCAGTCCCGAGCTTCAGGGAACCCCAGCCCATCCAGGCCGACTTTGCAGGCAGAGTGACTCATGTGGTCCTCTCTCTGCCCGTCACCTGGACGCTCAGGCCAGTTTCCACCCTGAGTGCCCTCCTGGTGGATTTGTTTGGTTCCAACCAACAAACCAAAGGTGCCCAAGGAGGAAGCCAATGACCAGGCCTATGTATGCCCAGGACTTTGGTGCTATCATGTTGGGGAGGTGGCCTTGATAGGGACATTCTCAGCTTTGAAAGGCACAGGAGGTGGGATGAGATAAAGAAGAGCCTTTGTTACATCTAGAACCACGAAGATGCACTGTGATGTTTCATTGATCCCGAGGGTTACATTACAGGTGGGTAAAGGAGCTCATGATAGATGCTATTTGGGGTGGGGGGGTGGGGACCACTAGGATGGGTACAATCTGAGATCAGTAATAAAAATAGGGCTTGTGAGCAGAGAATGGTCTTTTGGTTTAAAAGAAAAATATGGTTTATATCTAGATGTTGCTTTAAAGCTTCAGGGGTTCAAAAAAAAAAGCTTCAGGGGTTCAAAGATGGGGCTTTAGGGAAGTGGTTGGGTCACAGGGTTGTGATAGCACAGGTGGGTCATTTCCTGGAGGAGTTTACAGCTAAATATGATGCTTCCAGGTGAAGCCTGGTTAGATGGGGGGGGGTCAGTGGGGGTGTGGCCTGGAAGGGGCTCTATCCCTCCTCCCTCCTTGATCCTTCTCTGTTTCCTGCCACCAGGCCATGAGCTGCTCTTCCTCTGCCATGCTGCCCTGACTTGGATCCAGTCGATGATGGACTGAAACCTCTACAAACTGTGAGCAAAATAAACCTCTCCTCCTTACAGTTGTGGGTGTCAGGTATTGTGTCCCAGTGATGAGAAAGTAACTAATATTTCTATATTTAAAATGCTACTGGGAAAAAAGTGGATGTTTAACCAGGCACCATGGTCACACCAGTTACACTTGTCTCAAAAACAAAAAGTTAAACAGAGCTGGGATCGTAGCTCACTGCAAAGCTTGGGTTCAATCCCAGCACCAAACACACACGCAAAGGTAGACATTTCCCCATCTCAGCCCACCACCCAGCACACAGCTCGGCAGGCAGTGGGAGGAGGTGTCACCTGCTCTTTCAGGTCCAGAGTCACAGGACAGTGGGCAGAAAGCCCTTTGCTGAAGCCATCAGTGCCTCACAAATGCTGCCCATGCTACTGCTTTTGAGCCCATGTGCTTATTCTTTTATGTTGCCGATCGAAATTAAGTTCAATCTGGAAAAAATGAAAGATGAAACAACTTGGCCAGTTCAGCACCCGATCTCAGGTCCCTGTAGGCAGAGACAATGAAAGACAAAACAAGGGTAGGGAGCTTTCTTAAAACTCACAGAAGCCTTCACCTCATGGAGGATGTTGCCCTTGGAATAGGTAGTTAGAAAAACAATCTGACATGTACTACCTTATGTACTATTCAGGATGTCTGGTGTTTTTAAATGTAAACTTTTTAAGCGCAATGTAAAAAGAGTTGAAAGATAGAACGTGCTCTTGAATTTGCAAAAGAAGCACTTCATGTTGTCATAGGGCTCACTCTTGGGGATAACACAGCTTCACTATTTGTGGATTATTGGTTTCTTTCTTGTAGACAGATATTCATTGTCCATCAGTCTGTATGATGTATATTTTTTCCATTTATTTTTTAACACTCTCAGAAGTAAAGATGACATTTGAATCTCAGTGTACAAGGAACTTTACCATCCATTATGGTACACTAGCAAAGTTCAGGTTACGTTAACAAGTTCTACATGCCCACCTGGACTTGGTCTGTCTCCATGATGACTACAAATACACCATGGAGAATCTTCTAGAATCTTATCATTGGGAAATGATTACATTCATCTAGCTTTCTTAGGAAAAAATCTTAGATTTTTAAAAATCTTGTAACTGCAAGATTTAAGAATGTAAGTGGGTTTTTTGTTTGTTACCTCCAAGCCACGTAACCTACATATTAGAAATTGTTTTCAGTTGCAAACAGTCTCTAAACAATGAGAGGAATGCCTATATACTCTTTCTAGAAGCTTCTCTAGACATCCTATAACAATGCCTGCATTGTCAATGTCACAGGTAACTTAGGCACTGCATAACATTATTATTAATTCACACACTTGGTTAATTCTTCTGGCTTGGTTGTTTAAATTTCATATATAAAAGATCCAAAATAGTCATAAAGATGCACACAGAAAGCTGGTGATGGGGCCAGATTGGAATTCGGGTTTTAGTCATCAAAGATGTGATAAACAGCACTGAGTATTAATGCAAGAAACAGACTGAGCTTTTTAATGGGACATCAAATAAGACTTTATTAGCATCTATTAGGTTCAACCCAAAGCTCAGGAAATCGCATTAATGGGCATCATATATCAGTCTGTCTGTTATTAGATAACAGTATCCCTGAAAACTAGCAAGCCATGGAGGACTTTATACTTTTCTACCTTTATCTTTAGAATTAGCTGACATTCTCTCCTGTTACACTGGCCTTACTATTACTAATAGTGAACCAATTTATAAACCCATTAGTGACACTTTTTCCCGAAGATAAAAACAGTCAAAATTATCTGGCAGCAATTAATCTTAATGGCTGTATGCAGTAAACAGCAATGGCTAATTCCAGCTCTGTCAGCCCCATCAAACAATCCCGCATTAGGCAGCTTTTCAGTGATCCATTAAGCACATTCAGAACAACAACAAATTCAATGCTGAAGGCATATGCACTAAACATTACAACAGTGATCTTCTGAAACCGTCATTATCTCTTAAATAGTACTTCCCCCCTGTATTATCATTATGCTGTACATTAGAAATACTTTGATTAAACTCCCTTAATTCATAACAGACAGCTGCAGACCATTTATGTAGTTAATCTCAACACAACAGCTATTGAGGAAATATAACAAACGAAGGCTGTAAACTGGAAGTCATTACTCTGGAAGATACTGGTTTTCTCGCCCTCTTAGAGCAGAGAGCACCCTAAGATGGGCTTTGGGCCTGCAATAATGGGCTGGAGCTGCTGAGGGCCTGCTACTGCCCGGAACATCTGTCCTGGGCTGGGGCTCTCGGGCAGTGGGCTCCCTGGCTCGGAGTGCCAAGGGCTTGGGGCAGCCCCGCAGTCCTGGTGACCTTCCACCTTCGCTCCCGTGAGACGAGGTCCCGGCTCCGGACACCAACGATCTCATCGCTTCCATGGGATCCTTACTGTAAGCTCAGGAAGTGGCTCTGGGTGGATGTCATCGCCCGCAAGATCGGCTGGCTCCCTCTCCAAGGAGTCCCGTCTCGTCAGTGTGATCCGCCTACTTCGAATCTCTCCACAGTTTCCTCCAGCGACTTCCTCTTTCTACTTAACAATTCGGGAAAGTTTTGCACGCAAACACTCCCTTTTCCCCCCAAATCAAGAAGCCACAGGCCGGTTGCCTGTGGTGCTGCTGAATCTGACAGGCAAGGCGGACTTCCCTGAACAAGAAACCTGTGTCTGCCCGGCCGCCACGCCCTCACAGGCACTTTCCTTTTCGCAGGTAGAGAAACCGTAAACACGTGCATGAATAAGCCCTATGTGCCCGGAATACTTTCCCTCATCTAGGGCTTATTTCAAAGTCCCAAACCACAGACGCCCTGTCTACCTTCTGATGAAATGGCCAGGTAATTAAAACATAAATTTCAAGTCCCCTTGCCAACTCTGACAGTACTTTCTGCTTTGAGGCTTAGTTTAAATGAATTAAATATTGATTCCAAATGTAAAGCGCCACCACTGTGGAGTGATAAGGGTCCCCGTCCTCCTGGCCGATTACACGGAGTCTAAAGAGCTCTCCAGGGTCTGGGTGGCTGTGAGCGTGAGAGCAGGAATGGGTGTTGCTCGGAGGCCTTGGGTGACCTTTGGTGCAGGACCCCTGCCCTGTGGCACCCCACCCTCCACTCCCGGCACACCCTGCTTGTTAGAAATGCTGGTCCTGGGAGCTTTTCTGTGTCGTGTCACTGTTCCCTTAAATTTGTCTGGAAGCACAGTGATTGTGCTGCCTTGTTTGCCAGGTCTCCCACGTAGAACAAGCCCTGGCCCATCACCCCTGGCCACCGCAGTGACCTGATTCCGATGCTGAGCCTGCCGCGCAGTGTGGAAGCCAGCAGGTCTCTTACTCTGGAAATATTTGCGTAGATTGGAAAGGTGCTCCGGTCAAGAGTAAAGGCTCCAAGTCTGCTTCTGACTGGTGAGGCCCGAAGGAGGCTGAGGCCCCGATGGGTGAGCCTTTAGAATGCATGGTGCTTCTCAGCATAGGAAGCCTCAGTGAAGGTCTGGAGAGAGAGAGAGAGGGAGAGGGAGACAGAGAGAGATAGAGAGAGATAGCGAGAGAGAGAGAGAGAATGAATCGACCCCTTTAACTGGCACTAAGTCAGTAAGTCCACACCTACAGGGCTTGCTTTTCTTTTTAAGTAGAACAACCGTTAGACGGCACGGACTGTAATCTTTTACAGGATATATTTAGGGATGTGTTTTTCCAAATTCCTTCTTTTTAATACTTGGACCTCAAGATTAATCAATCTGTGGCACTAAAAAATAACTTTGCAAATTGATTAATTATAATTTCTTCTGACTTTTGTTTGTAACATTTGGTTTCACTTAAAGGTAGTCCGCTGTTGACAAATGGCCATTGGTGAATGAAATTAGTTTTGGAGCCCACAATCTTATTTGAGGTTGATTCTTGCAGTGCATTTTAAGAACCAAAGTTCAGTAAACAATGTTTATATAGAATTTTGTATGATTGAGACCTAGGATTTTCCTCAAGGAATAATTATATTTTTGTAGCTGATGTTAAACATATGGATAATTCACCAATGTGCTGATTGTTCCTGTTGTGGAATATTATCTTTAGCTTTATATCTTCTGTCTGGAGTTCTATCTGGAAATATTTGCATAGATCTCTATCTGTCTTCCTTCAGGAAACTCCTCGTTTTGAGCTGGTAACTTCTATAGTCTAATTTGATCTTAGGATACAGTTGCCCAAAAGAACGCCTGACACCACTGAAGGTATACAGTCTCGTAAATAGCGATGGTGTTCTAGATCTAACTGATACAAGTCTGTGGAATCTGTCATAACCACAGGGTTGAAATACTAGATAGTTTCAGAAAATTAGCCAAGTGTCAGTATGATTGCTATGTCAGTAACCTAAAACAAGTGCAGAGTTGATCGGACGATAAAGGGTGCTAAGAAATCGTTTCCAAGGCTTGATCTAAACTGCGATGCTTGAGGAAATGTAGGTTTAATTTTTTGTACTTAAAGAGGAAAAAAGCAAAACAGAAAAAAGGGTAGAAATAATACAGAATTTCAAAAAATATTAATGCTAAAAATCACTAGTTGATAAATTACGTATTGTCACCTTGGAAATAGTTGTTCAAGTCCCAAAATTAAAGCATAGAAAGTCGACAAAAAATGAGAGTGCAAACTGCTCTGCTCAATGATCCAACAAAAACTTAGTAATATGGTTATCCATCTGACACACTTAACATACTGTAGGTTTAATTCTAAAGACAAGGTGGAGACCGAGAGCTGCGTGCACTCGTGTGGCGGCTCCCAGGAGCGCCGCACCCTGCACTGCTCCCTTCCAGTGCCAGTGCCAACGCATGCCCTCTCAGTGGACTCCTGCGGGCTTGGAGCAGCGCCTGTCCTTCCAGGAAGTGGTGGGTCTTGCTATGTTCGGCACAGCAGCCCTCCACATAAGGGGCTGTGAAAAGAGCAGAGAAATAAGAAGAGAGCAGAGCAAAAGGATCATTTTCCTCGGCATGCAGGTGCTGGGGACCCAGGCTTCTCAGTCTGTTCCCCAGAACCCTCCACTGTCCCTGACCTTGAGCCCCGACCCTGTGACCTCTCCTTCTTCCCTCTCCTCTCCCTATCCCCCGTCCCCGTCTCCTCCAGGCTCCCAGCATGCTCCCCTTGGTTTTGGCTTCTATGGGAGCTTCTGGCCGTCACTGCTGTCCTCACACCCATGTCCTTCTTCCACCGCCACTCCGTTCACGGTCAACGCGGCCCCGCCTGTGAGACCCCTCCTGACCCCTCGCATGAGCAAGGCTGTGGTTCTGCAGGTCCTCCCTTTCCGGTTCTCCCAGCTCCGTTCCTGCCTCCTCCCCTGGGGCCCTGCACCTCTTGTCCCCCAGCAGGCTGCTCCTCACAAGCTGGGGGTTGAGTCTCACCCCATGGCCTCTGCCTAACTCAAACCCTGACCCTCCCCTAGGATGTTTACACATCAGGTCCAGGGAACATGTCCATCCAGTGACTCCTGATGATTTGTCTTCCTCACAAGGACCAGGGTATCATTTTCCTTTTCACATCAAAGCTAAGGCCACATTTCCTGGAACACGGTACTGAGGACTCTCCGTGGAATGAGTGACTCTTGGCCCGGGCAGCGAGGGACGCCCACAGTCCCAGCAGGGCGCACACTGAAGGACTATCCATGTTGCGCAGTTAGCAGTGAGGTAACAGGAAGGAACTGGACGCCAGAGAGAAAGGTATCTTTCGGGCCCATATTAACAGGTCAGCAAGGTGACCCGCACGTGCTGGTGTTGCAGGTGATTCTGCTTATTTCTAGGTGTGTATTTTGCCTAGATTTCAGGAAGAGCAGCGCTGTGTTAATGACAGGAAAACAAGGGAGCAGAGCTTTATAAAATCTAGTGCCTCCTAGCCGAGCTTTACAGCTTCACCAACAGGACTCAGGGCCCCTGCGGCCAGTGCTGTGGGCTCCTGGCATTCTCAGCCCTGTCTGTCTTCTGGCTCCTCTGGAAGGAGTCTGGGTTGGGGTGGTCTCTGGCTCTGGGCGAGTGTGGTGGGAGGCTCCGCTCCATGTCAGGGTGACCATTCCTCTCAGGACCTCTCTGCTGGGCCCGATCCCTGCCCCTCACAATGGCGCAGAGTGGTGGCTGAGGCCCACAGCCCAGGGGCTCACCACCCACACATTCCTGGCCGCGTGGTTGTTCTAGGAGGGTTTGGGTGGTAATTTACTGGCTCCAACACACTTTGCACCAATTTCTCCTGAGGAGGTAGAGTGGCTGGTTCACCAAGTGAAAACAGAGGCGTGCGGCCAAGAGCCCCACAAGCTGCCCCCCCGGCCGAGGGAGGTGTGCGGGCCTCCCTGCAAAGCCCGCCCGGCCTGGCCCGTAAACACTGCGGACGGCCGGGCCCTCACCCCACTCAATGGGCCTTTCATTCCTGTGCGAGTTACCAGTTCTCCCAAATAGCAATGCCATATTTCATGGTTTTTTTTCCCCTGACTCTTCGTCTACAAAGTTATTGAAGAAAATTGGTCCACGAGTCTAATGCTATTAAAAATGATCAAGAAAAAAACCCCTAATGACTTTTGGAACATACCAGCCTTCAACACTGGTGACTGCAAGCCTCTGTGTTGGTTGTGAGGTTGATCGGCTAAATCAAATAAGTACTGCAAATATTCAGTGGATGCTGAAGACATGGGAGGCACCACTGAGTTTGGGAGAAGACAGAGCAAAGAATCAGGGTTGCTGTCTCCAAGGAATGCAGGATGTGGGGCCTGGACGTGAAATGCAACATACCTGCTTTTTTTCTTATCATTCAGTACAGTAACACATTTTTATTTGTTGCTGTAAGACTTGCTCTTAGCTGTGATTTATTCTCATTCCTTTCTTGTACATCCCAGTAAGTTTCAAATAACACTATCCATACTATTTTAGCAAGCTTCTTACGTCTATAGATGCCTATACTGATTCTCTCCCCGCCAACAAATATTTGGTGAATTCTGCTATTTCCCAAGAATGGCTTTAGGGGCTGAGAGATAAAATGGTGAACAAATGCTCAACACACACACACATACTTTTTAATATATACATGTGCATACGACATGTGATCCAAATATATGGGAATGTTTAAATTGAAAAACAATTACAAAAGAAAGACACATTGCCTCTGAGCCCCCAGTGCATCTTTACTGATACATACATAATTTTTTCTTGTGGTTGCCCCCCAAAATACAGTACAACTGTTTCCCTGGTTTTTACAATGGAGTAGGAATCATAAGTCCTGTGGAGAAGATTTAAAGTGTAGAGGACGGTGTGTGTAGGTCCTATGGCGATACAGTGAGGCCTCAGGTCTCAAACACTTCTGTTCAAGAACACTTGGTTCATAAACAGAACCATTCAGCATGATTGTGATTCCATTGGCGAACTTTGGATCAGGGGACAAACATGAGCGTGGCTGTCTTCCCCAGAACTGTGGAACAAATTAAGTTCCTGGGCCCACTGTCATAGAGCATCTTGGGATCATGGTAGCCAGGGTCGGGGTGGGGTGTTGGAAGAGATCTCCAGTGCAGTCCAAGGAATGAGCACATGTAGGTATACATGTGTGAACATGTGTACTTGTTGTGTGCCTGTATATTTGTGTGCACACACAGGAGTAATTTAAAAATGTAGTGTTTAGGTAAAAAAATATTACAACAAAAGAGACAAAATTCTCCCTGTTACTTGGAACACACTGATCCCGTCCGTCTTGTCACTTTCCGAAGCAGTTCTGGAGTCCTCTTTCATGAGTGTCTTTATATCAAACATGTGGCGAATGCTGCTGCTGAGTGCCAGGTCTTGGAAAGTCAGCTCTTGCAAACATCACAGCATGTCCCCAGCTGAGTTATTGACTGAACTGGCACTGTAGCACATTGGCTCTCTGCTAAAGTCAAAATGACCACTAGAGGAAAGCATTTTGAATCATTAAGGACATTGGAGCAACCATGATGGTGAAATTTAAGACATTCACAAAAGAGGACTCCAGAGCTGCTGGGGAAGGTGACAAGGGCGATGCGATGAGTGTGTTCAAAGCCAGGGGGAAGATTCTGAGCAGGTTAATGGAAATGTGTCTTTATTGCAGTAAATGTTTTAAATTGTCACTATAGGTTTGGGTCCCGACCTTGTGTGTCTAAATGTGCATACACAGCATACTGATACACATGCACCTGTACATTCGTATGTGTGTAACACATACATGGCACACATGGGTCTTCCTCCTGAGGAACTGGAATGAGTGGCTGCTCTGAGATCAAGCTCCAGCCTGGAGGGCTCACGGGCCAGGCTGAGGGGCAGGGGCCTTATGCCAGGGTCAGAGTTTGAGCATGGAATCAGCCCAATCTGACCCTCATTTTAGCAAGAGCACTCCAAGGCACGTGTGGTGGTGCACACCTGTAGTCTCAGCACTCGAAAGGCCAAAGCAAGAGGATCTCCACAGGTTCGAGGCCAGCCTGGCTGCGTAGTGAGTTCAAGGCCAGCCTGAAGTACATAGCAAGACCCTACCTCAAAAAGATAATAAAATAAAATTAAAATAAAATAAAATAAAAATTGTGACAATTCTGCTGAAGGTATCATATAGTACATTTTAACCACATCACTACATGTTTGCTCCACTATTTTAGGCTTGAATTTCTATTAATTTGTACAAACTACTACTCTTTCCTAGTTTCCAGTACACCACCAATAATTAGCAACACAACAGTACGAGCAGTCACTGGTAACCGCTGTTATCAAGGGCAAGTTCTCCCTGGTAGACTGAACTCTGTAAAAGTAGCAGCCATGTAAGCAGCCAGGACGTTTCCGCAGCAAGCTCCCGCCTTGGGAACATCCCGAGGGTAGACCTAGGGCCAGGTCCTCTAGGAAGGGGGCTCTGCCCTCGGCTGCCCCGGGCTCCGCCTGCTCTGGGAGCTGGGTTCTCTCCAGGCTTCCATCTGCTCAATGGTCAAGCACAGGACTTGTGTTTAAGATCCGATATGAGGTACAGAGTGGATGCACGGCCACGCTCCCCACCTCCCTGGTGGACTCAGGGTTCTGCCTGATGCTGGGCATGGTGGTGGTAGACAGCTCCCGCTGGCCTCTATCCTAGATGATGCTTTGCAGATGGCATCACTGGGCTCTGGTCACGCCTCTCTCCAGGGCCCGCTGGAGGATGAAGGGGAAGAAGAACCCCGAGAAGACTTCCAGGGGTCACTGAGCTGCTGTGCTCCTAAGGGCACCCCTCTACTCCTCCCTCGCTGCCCACTCCCCCACCACTCCGGTCCCACGGGTGATCTCTCCCCGTGCAGCCTCCTGCACCCTGGGCTCCATCACTCTGCTACTGGCAATGCAAACACAGAGCACCATTGTGCAGGAAGACAAAGTGCCCCTGGTGTGGCTCACTTGGCCCAAGCCACCAGCCTTTGTTTGCATCCTGAAGGGGCAGGAGCCATGGGGTCAGCCAGGGTATGACTGTGGGGTTTGAAAGGAGGGTGCCCCAAATCTGCAGGCTTGTCCTAGGCAGGATGCAGGGTGCTCCCAGGGCTGTGTGCCATGCTGGGCACACAGGAGTAGCTCAGTACACAAACTGAAGGTGACAGACTATACACTGTGCCCCGTGTGAGATCAGAGTCTCTTGGGCGTCTCCCTGAGCAGCAAGAGCTGGTGACTAGGCCACCTCTGCAAGGGAGGGACAACCTCCCTGGGTGTCTCAGCTATGTGGGGCCAGGAGGGGAGAGAAGGGGACCAGGCCCTGTCACATGCTCTCAGAACTGCAAGGGAACCTTGGGCCATCCAGTGATGCTGACCAAGAGAACAAGGTGGCACTCAAGGAAATCTAGAAATCCTTTAAAGATGGAAAAATTGGCTTTCTTGGATATTTGGAGCAAGTGCTGCCATGTGTAACTTGACAATAAAGAACATCCCATTTCCTCTGATGTCTTCTGGTCACACGTTCACGTTTTCCTGAATTTCTCTGAGAAATTTTTTCTTCTTGTAAGTAAGCTATGGTTTATATCTAGATGTCCCCCCAAACCCATGTACTTATAGGTGGTGCTTTTACGGGCAGGGGGCGGTGCGATTGGATCACGGGTGTGACAACCATGTCACACACCAATGTGCGATTGGACATGTGTGTGTGAATGAGTCACTTGGTGGGGTGTTGGTTGGCTGTGATGTTGGGAAGTGAAGCCCAGTAGGAAGAGTCAGGTCCCTGGGATGTGGCCGCAAGGATTTATAGTCCTCCTTCCTCTTCCCTTGACCCTGCTCTGCTCCCTACTGCCCTGCCATGGACTCTTTCTCTCCTGCAAGGCCCCTTTGCTGGGCTTCCTTGCCTTGCAGTCAGCCGACCAGGGACTGGAACCTCTCCAAACTGTGAGCCAAAATAAACCTCTCCTCCTTTAACTTGAATGTCTGGTGTTTTGTCCCAGCAACGAGAAAGTCAATAAGGCAAAGTTGCCTTTCCTGTGAATCAGCACGTTGGGATTGGAACGTTAGATGATGAATTTAGCTACTATGCAGAAAAACACTGAATGTGACATGCATGACATAGATGTCCCTAAACTCAAGTGACATTTTGTGGTACTTAAATCAGAGGGAAGTGGAAAATTGTACAGACATTAATTTGAATTGTGTGCATCACAACAGAAAATAATCAGGCAAATAATTTGTCTTACAAGAGTAAACGTTTTACGGCACATGACCTTCACACAGGCTTCCCAGGGACATCCCCGCCTCCAGGTGGCTCTCATCTCTGCGGGCTGCTCTGCCTGAAGACGCTTTTGAACACACCGGTGGTCCTCCGCTGGGGCCCACCTATCAAAGGAGAGGAAGAGTCTCGCGACAGGAAGGAGCTGGTCACTGTCCGGTGGGGCTGCTTCCTCAGGACTTGACCTCCGTGGTGACGGACGCGCCTCTGCCACTCAAGCCACTCCTGCTGTGGAGTCCGACCGCAAACCTGGATTGGACCTGGCTCTGACGAGGGTTGGGTCCTGCACCCCTCTAGGCTGCCCCCACCCCATCCTCCCCCAGAGGACACCTGGGCCAGGAAGGAGACGCCAAAGAGTGTGGCACTCCGTGAAGCTGTAAATGGGACCAAGACACTGGCTTCTCTGCTGACTCCGCCAGTCGAGGTCAGTGCCCTTGCCAAATGGCACCTCCAGTCATCCTGCAGGGTCATCGAGTCTGGCTTGTGACCAGTCATTTCCAAGGCTGGATCTGGGGACAAGGACAGGCATCTGTCAGTGAGCCCCAACCATGGTGTCCCCTGCTCTGCAGTCACCGCCTTAGCCTGCGCCACTCAGGAGCGAAACCAACTGACGGAGAAAACAAAAGAGCTGAGACGTTTCTTTGCTCGTGTCAAGGCCACAGCAAATGGAATTACAGGGAAGTCGTGGGAGAGTTTTCTGATTTCAGGAGTTTTCCTTGTGGCCCTCTAAAGTGGGGATAGTACTAAGGGATTGTTAGGGTTTGTTGTAGTTTCTCAATATTTTGGCTGTGGATTGCATTTGCATTTCATTTGAATGATAACACTCAAATTCACATTTATTATTAGCAGGAAATAAATGACCTTGTCTGAAAAAGACACTCCTATGGACCATGGGGGAAAGAGTCATAATTGCATTCAAGAGCAGACAAAGACAGTTTATAGCCATGGACTAATTATCTTTTTTGTCTTTTTCCCCCAAGTTTACATCACTGTGAAAAGGCTTCCTCTAAGTTAGGTCGTTGCTAATGTGACTCCTGATTTGGTACTGCATAGATTGAAGAGCATGGTCCTTTCTTCTTTGGTGTTTCTATATAATATCGAGTGGCTGTGGATACTCAGATTCCTATCTGTTCTAAAGAAACGGAGTTAAAAATACAATAATATTCTTTCCTGCTTGGATTCAAGAGAGATTTCTAAACACTAGATTCTATGTTCTTCAATTTTTTTCAAAATTCTCGTTTTAGGGATGAATTTGCCCCACCACATCGACAGGGTCCCCCACCCACCCATTTTGAACTCACCTCCCCAAACCCCTGAAAGCCCTGGGCCTTGGGTCACAACAAACAGGACCCTTGAGAAGCCCGTGCCCCAGAGACGCTGCCCCCTCTCCAGTGGAGCCCATTTCGGTCTTCGTGAAAGCCGCAAAGCTGGGCCAGTGTTTATATTCACATGAAGTATTTCAGCAATTCATAGCTAATTTATCAATGACCACGCAGCTGCAGGCACCGCCGTTTAGAAAAATATACCAGCTCGCTTGGTGTTTACACAGGTCCTGTGAGCCACCACGTCATTAGGGGGGTCCACGCGGCTGCCACGGGCGGAGGGGTGTTTGCATTATAAGCCGACACATCATTAAGGACACAATTGTTATTTAATGTGGCACAATCATCTTTCTACTCTTCACCAAGCCCACTTAAGTAATTACCTTCTTAGCTCACTGGCTCCGCGAGCTGCCTGGCTAGACAGGGTTCTGTCCAAGGGAATAGTCCATCCGGGCTCACACCATCGCCCCTTAAATGGACTTGTATTTACGGACATAGTCAAGATGAAGATCATTTTTTTCCCTGCCCTGAAGAACGAGGGACACCAGGATAAACGACTGCCCCAGGCCCGGCAGCATTGAAAGCAGCCCAGGCCCGCTGCTGCCAGGGGGCTCCGGACAGCTGATGCCCGCCTCACGCCCGCTCTTTGTCCTTGCAGGCTGACATCTGTTTTAGCCAATCAATTTTTCATTAAAGTCAAAATGCGTCTTAGAATTTGCCTCGGCTTTCTCTTTTTTTAAAGACAAGAGCAAATTCATGACGAAAGTGTTCCTTCCTTCCCAGAGCCGATGCGACAGCTTACCGCGCTGTGTGCGTGGTTTGGAAGACGCTAAATAGTCTAGATACCAAGACAGAAGATTTAAAGAATCTTTAAATCTTAAATAAGACAGAACTTATTTTCAGAGCACAGTTAAATGTCTTCCAAGCAGATTTTTTTTTTTTTTATTATGACGTCCAAGATGAGGCTGCAGGGTTTCAGCACCGTGTAGAAAGCGGTGCCCGGGGATAGAATGGAAATGACTTGGATTCGCACATCTGCGCTGGAAACTTTAGGGTTCCGCCGGAGCACTGTGCAGCCCCGTGTTTACTATAAATACGGCGAGGTAAGTCTGAAATACCTTCATCTTATTTGGAAGCTCAGTGTCTGAGCTTCTTTGTTTAAACAGAAATGTCAGCTGTATTTTACTTTATTATATAAAAAAGTTTCGGAATTTAATTAAGGGTCAAGTACCAGCAGTAGATAAATGCCGCAGCTAAAGCACATTTCTGATCACTCTGAAGTCTGCAATCATGAAAATTATTATCATTGAGTAAAACTGGTCCCCACGATGGTGACTGGAGACAGATTCTGTGTTACTCAGCCCTCATTTACATAATAATGGGTTCCAGTTTTCATCAGCACCTTTTGTTTGTACAGTGCTTACTGCTACAGTAAATTGTCAAAATGTCATTCCTCTCCAATCAGCCAGAAAATATCAACAGTAAACAAGGCACAGGAAGAAATTCTCTGATTAGAAGTATGGCTTCCGAGGAGTAGGGCTGAAGTCTCCCTGATGGCTGGAAGAGTGTTACGCTGGGGTTCCCTGGAACCCAGGTGCTTGCAGATGGAAGCCCCTACCCTCCATGTCCCTCAGGCCCCACTCTGGCTGGGGTCACTTCGGAGCTCAGGACTGTCACAGATGGGTGGATGTATTTGTCATTGCTGCCTTATTACCTCTTCCTGGCCACTGGCCTCTCTACTTTTGGACAGTAGATGGAGGACTGCACAGGGCGGAGTCTTTCCCAAGCGTTCCGGTCCCTGCGTGTGTCTCTGACTCTCACCCAAGGAGACTGAGAGGGTAGGAGAGTCGTGGGGAAGGATTTGGCCTGCGGCCATGCAGCCACCAGAAGAGCTGTCACCGAGGACCCCAACTGATTAGATGTGTGCTGTCACCACTCTTGTTTAAATAGTCCTCAAAACACTAGCCAGAGCAATCAGGCAAGAGGAAGAAGTACAGAGGACAGGTACAGGAGGAGAGATGACGTGACCCTCTGCCTAGAAGACCCAGCATTTAGGCCAAGGCTGGTTTCAGCTGGTGAGTGGAGAGCAGGGCCGAGCTGGGAGGAGCCTGATGGGGGTGGTTTCTGCTCTTCGCCTTTTCACGTGGCCATCACTTGGGCTTGGACTCTGGGGTGAGGAGGGGTGACAGCCAAGGCCAGCACCGGAGTGAAGGGCACTGAGCCCCTGTAGGCTCCTGCACCCCTGCCCTGCTCTCCATTTCGGAATGTGTGAGCTACGTGCAATCCACATATGTTTGTTCCCCAGTGAAGTCTCCTGCGCCCAGGACAGGGTGAGGATGAATTAGTGCAGTCTATGTCTTAGAACCATTACAGTCACAAAGTGTGTTACAATTAAAGACTTCACGTTGTGTTTGAAATAAAAATGAATATAGTGGCACCCTGCCAAGAGTCCCGGAAACCACTCTTGTGTGGAATTGAAACATTTGGCTCATATAATACTTAATTTATTTTTATGAAATGACAAGTTACATAAATGTATGATTAAAACAGAGGGACACTTTTTTTTTGATAAATTTCTTTGTATTCTGGCTTTGATGGCTACACAGAGTCAGGACATATCTAAACAGAACTTTAAAAAAAACCCAACAAATGTTCCCGGAGTGGTTTTTATTTTAAACTCTATGTTCCCCCAAGTATTTCAAATCCGATCATGTACCTGGGTTGCACAGACAAGACCTGCAGGCCTTCTCCTGGAAGCGAATAGTTTTCAGATCTACTGAAATGAAGTGTTGACGTCAGGAAATATTTTGGAGTGCTTTCAGGTTATTACCATGCATTTTATTTTGCTTGGCTACTTTAATCCTACCCCCTCTTCTCTTTCCAATCTGACATTGTCCAAACCCTTTCGGTCAAGGAGCCTGGGTGAATGGAGGTCTGCGGTGATCGGGCAGTGCCTCTGTGAGCAGGGTGCTGGGGCTGGGCTGAGCACAGAGAAACGGGACTCAGCAGCACTCCTCACCCCAACACCTCGCGCCGCACAGGGAATTAACTCCCAGGACTTTGGGCTGAATGGAGAAGTCAGTGTTTCGTGTTGTAAATGCACCGTTGCCCGAACCCATTGCCAGTTTAAACAGAGATGGGAGTTTACTATACACTCCTCCTTTCTTTTCTTCCTCCTCTTCTTCCTCCTCTTCCTCTTCTTCTTTTTCTTGTACATCAGTGTGCAGAAAATGAGGAAGTCATTCAGGACACTGAGGCAGTGGCTCTGTGTGTTTTTGTTACGTTCACAGAACCAAGGCCACGCAGCGGCTGTGTGGAGAAGAGGGACCCTTGTCCTGCAGCAGAAGAGAGGAGCCTGCGGGCGGAGTGGGTGACGGTATTCGGTGAGGGACCTATGGAAAGGGAAGTGCTCAAAGCCTCAGAGCGGAGGGGAAGCGCTGCTCAAAAGGCAGCTAGTTAGCAGCTGCCACCATGACCTTTAGCTGCAGCCATGGTAACTGGGCTAAAGATGGAGTCCGTTTTATTATCCTAACACCCACGACGTTAAGCCCGAGAATCCCATTGCAATTTAATGGCTGAAATCAGAAGGCAGATCTGTGTTCATTGGACCAGTGCCGATACCCTCTTAGCTAATGAGCTCAGCGATAAACATTTTCATGCCAGGAAACCAGTGCAAGTGGAAATATTATGCCATACAGAAATGTATACCCAAACACAAAGAAATGGTCAGCAGAGCCAGTCTTTTGTGAGTATCTGCACATTCTAACACGCAAAGCCAATCATCTTTCAAGAAGAATTAAAGAAAAGGCTGATAGACTATTAAAAATACCACAAAGTGTGTTGTGAATGAGAAATCTGGGGAGTTATGAAACCGGAGTTAATGACTATTACCGCTTATTCTGTTATTTTCCTTAACGCAGCTTATTATTTGTAAATATATGCTTCCTTTTGTGTGGCTGTGGCATGCTTGGTGGCTGTTTCCTGACTTCGTCCTGTACTTCCAGCGGAGTGACCAAGCCCGCGTGGTGGGCGAGAGAGAAGAGGTTTCATCACGACTTCGTCTGCACAGATAGTTTCTGCGCAGTTCTGCAGGAACCGGTGGCAAGAGTCACGTTTTTGTCACAGGCAGAGAGACTTGCCAGGACGCGTGGATCTTTCTGATTTATTTTTGAAGCTGAGTAGAAACTGTCGTGGGGGTGTCCACTGGTGACCATCAGCCTCTGAAGACACGCTGCTGCCCGGAAGTGGGGTGGTAAGGGTCTTGATGAAAGCAAGCAGATTTAAGTTAGGAATGACACGGCGACTGAGCCAATGTGAGGGATGGCCTGCTTCTGAGGTAAAGCAGAAGGAACATCTTACGTGAATTTTACACTGCCCCTCTTTGCTCTCCACGCTCCCCATGGTGCTATTTGTGCAGTTCCCTTCTAACACGTGAACCCAGCGCAGTGTCAGGTGTGGCTTGGATGGCAACGGTGCCAGGAACCATCCTGGAGACCTGTCCTGCTGGCTTTAATAAGGTGCAAAGTTACACAAGGACTTGGAGGTAACAAAATCTATGGAATTTCCATCCTCTTTTTCAATTATCTTTTCCTCCGCTGAGCTGAAACACTCTGCATTTTGAGTGTGGCTCAGTTGTTTTCTGGACAAAGACGAGGGTTTGGTGACTTTCCTCACCAGCAGCACACGCTTTACTGTGGGTCCAGGCGCACCACGCTTCGTAAGAAAAAGCTTGAACCATTTTACTAGCCGAAACTGCGTGCCCTCAAAACTAGAAAGGTCGGAGGGAAAGTGATTTGGGGGCTTCTTATCTTTTAAAACAATGTCACTTCTATTATTATCAGAGAGTTTTAAAATGGTTAAAAAAAACTTGAGACAAAGGAAGTGAGAACTCAGACTTGAATAATCGTACCTGTTTACTTGACTTCTGAAAGGGCACAATGTGCCTCCATCAGTTAATAAAAGATGTTCCATCAATTTAGACAATTATACCAGAGATTAAGAATGTCACGAAGCTGGTGAAATCTCCTAGGAAACATTGAAAAATAATATGCTTTTAGATCACATCATATATTAAATGACAACTGCCAATTTTTTTAAAAAGCGTACTCAAAATTTTTTCCTGAATGACAATTTGAAGTTAAAATAGTTTGTTCTTAACAGTTAACTTCATTGACATGAAGTCTCTGCTTCCTAACTCAGGAAACTTTGCTAATAAGAGCTTTCTGTTTATCCAAGTCACCGTGGGCCACGGAATTGGGCGTTTTACGGCCTCTCTGGCAGGTTGCTTAATGAAGGCACACATCAGAAATGTTTGGCTGGCACATTATTCGCTTCAAAATATCTAAATACGACTCGCATTTAAATATTTACCATCCTCTTGACTTGGCTTTCTCTCATTTTATTGCCTCCTGAACAATTTCTTTTCTTACCCCTAGACTAGGAGAAATGATTGCAGTTTCATTAAATGAGTGACAGCAGTCACGGTGACACAAAAAAGATGGGAGGAAAAGCTTCCGACCTTGGCTGGGCCCAGAACGACGAGCAGGGAGAGCAGGACCGGAGGTGCTGCCGCAGTGCTGGCTCCCTCGCAGCCCTGCCTCGGTGCGGACAGTAAATTCTGCCCCCGTCCCCAGGACGGCTGAACCTCCTTGCTGGAGGCCATGCCAGTCCTCTCAGCCTCAACGCCTACAGCCCTCCTACCACGTCGCGCCCCAGATCAGCCCTCGCCAGAAAATAACCAACCGGAGGTCAGTGATGACAACCCCGATGGACCTATCCTTGTCCTCCCAGAGCCAGAGCGTAGTGACGGCAGGTGAGGCTGATCTGGGGGATGCAGGGTACTTTGGCCCCAACCGTGAGTCCTCGAGCTCACTGGCCCTTCAAGAAGACCAAAGGCCTACAGCCAGGCACAGTGACAAGCTCTGGGACCAGGCTATGGGCAGAGATGTCACTGCCCCCCCAAGACCCTCACCTGTATGTGATCACTCACCGCAGATTTAGGTCACGGTCCCACTACGGTGCTGGTGTGTCTGCAAAACTTGGTGCACGGGAAATTTAATGTGCGGAGTTGTGCGCTGACGGTACGTGTAAGCGATGCCTTGCAGGTAGTTAGGGTGACAGCAAGTGAGGACAGCAAGTGACAGCAGGTAGTTAGGGTGGCAGCAGTGGCTTAGGCGGAGGAGACAGCCAGGACCGGCACACACCCCCGTCTCACCGTGCGCTGCCCTTGGCCATGCCAAGAGGCAGCAAGGAGCCCCCCATGCTCTTGACTTCTGGCCTCCGGAACTGTAAGCCAAAAAACCTTTGTTCTTTATAAAGCCTCAGGTATCTTGAAACAGTGGTAGAAAAAAGACTGAGACAGCATCTTTTGCCAAAATCTTGCCAACTTCCTCCTTGCACTGGCTTTACTTTCCTGATTTGACCCTGTGTACCAAGTGCTTCTGGGTTGCTTCTGACAAAGTGTGAAAGTCCCTTGTTGACTGTGAAAGGTCTGGTTCCCTCTGGAGGACCCTCTTCCTCAGGAAGAAGTGAAAAGTCTCACCATGTGTCTGAGCAGCATCAGCAGCGCACACACTCGTTCATTAAGCTCTTAGTCTGGGCATTTTGTAAGTGGTGTCGCATTTAATCCTATCATGTTCCTACAGGGAAACCCTTTCTGGAAGGTCAAGTGCATTTCCAGAGGTCATCGAGATAAGAAAGCGTTCAGTGGAGAAGTAATTATCCAAAAGAACAACTCTGGTGATAGAAACATAAGGTTCTGTCTCTAAGGTCTAGACACCCTTAACTGGTCAGTCCTGCTACTGACGGAGACGGAGGATAAGAGATTATTTTCTTATGGATATCCTTCTAAAGATTGTTGCATACTCTCTAGATCGATGGCTTTGAGGTAAGGGAGAACAGGTGGGGTGGGGGACACCCTCTAAGATGTGCCAGTGGTTTGTACCTTGATGCTTCATGCTCAACGCAGTGTCCACAGGAGGTCTATGACTGGAGAGCTCCTGTCCTCTGACTCCTGTCCTCTATCACATGTGCCGGGGATGTCGTGCCACTTGCGACCCTGGCAATCTTTACTCTCATGGCCTGGCTTACACTGGGGACCAGAATGTTATCCAGCACTGTGATGAATTTTAGGGTCAAGTCATCGTGCCGATGATTTCAACAGAAGGAGAAAGAGAGTGAGATGCACCACCCGTTCTTCGGGGGGTAGGATGTCACCAACGTCCACAGGGCCCTCTTACCCTCTCCCCAAGGAGGAAATAGGTGAGAATGTAGATAATGCATCACGGCATAGTTTGAGTTCTCAGGATGAAAGACTTAGAAAAGTGTGCCTGACTTTGCAAAGATATCCCACCTAATTTGGAAACCACCATTTCCAAATGCTTGGATAAGGAATCTCATGCTCCTGGTCTGCAGCCTGGATTCACAAACACACATGTGAGTGCCCTGTGAGGGCCTGAGCACGCCAGGCCTCAGCCAGGCAGACCCTTGTTGGGGTCACAAGAGGGACACGCCCAACTCCAGAGCCTCGCGTCACTTGCTCGATTCTGACTGTAGGAGAGGAAAGGCTGCATCGCAGAGGAGTTGCGGGAGAAGGCAGGGAAACGAGAGAAAGCAATTTCCGGGGTGCATCCGTCCTGGGATCACAGACACTGCCTGCCTGGATGGGGGCACTGTGTCTCAGATGTGGCACGGGGATCATGGAACACTGCAGAGACTGGACAGCACCACCCCTGACGAGAAGGAGCAGAGTCCAGAGTCGCAGAATCACTTTAGGGGGCATCAGTAACGTCGCGGGGCCTGAGCTAAGGCGCCACCCTGGGACTCGATCCCCGGAAAGTAAATAAGCAATCTGCGTGCGCTGGCACTTTGAGATGGAATTGTATGGAAGAAAACCAAACAATCATTCAAAATGAAGAATCATCCCATGTTCAAATAAGAACACAGCTCGTATTAGAACGTGTAGTGCGCCAACCAGTTCTGGTTGACGGAGAGGAGAGGTTCAGGTAGAGGTTCAATTTACAGCTCACAAGAGTGTGTTCAGGAAGAGTAAGACGCATTTTTCTGAGCACCAAGGCCACACTTTGCATGCTGTGTTAGGCGTTTGGCACATCCTGGTACTGTTTGCCTCACCGCCATTGCCTCCGTAATGAAAATCTAAAGGATTTGCAGGTCGGTGAGAGAAAGGAATTCACATGATGGATTCTGAAACTCGGATGATACTTTATAGAAAAATAAGGGTTGGATAATGCTATTTAGAATGGGTTAGATGAACTCATAAATAGGGTTTTGTTCTATCTTCTTGTGCAATGTATTTGTGAAATGTTAATTTTAATCTGACACTTACCTGAGTAGGTGTTTAACGCTAGTCAGGGCTTATTTATTCCTGCAGTAGCCTCTTCATTCAGTTAAGCCTGATACTTCTAATCAGCAGAACAGTACCAATATTCAGACAGGGACACACATTAGATCAAACTGCTCTAGAGTCAGACAATGCCAGACGGTGCGCGCCTGCACCTTCAGCAGGACAAGACCGGGCAGGCCGAGTCTGCAGAGAGTGCTGTTCGTGCCTAGAGATGACCTAACATTCTTACCCTGCTGCCCTGTGATTCTGACAGGAGTCTAAAGCCTTTGCTATCTAGTACAGTGAAGGAAAGAAGTGCGTTGGATTTCCTGCTGTAACTGAACTGTAAATGATTATCACCGAACCCTGACTTCTATTCATTTCTACCGCTAATTTCCCCAAATACGTCACAGTGAAGTACTGCATTTGCACACACCTCGTGGTGTCCAGTTATGTTAACTCCAGGAGGAGACACCAGGGAGAGAGAGAGAGAGGGAGAGAGAGAGAGAGGGAGAGAAAGAGAGAGAGAGAGAGAAGCGTCCCCTGTCCACCCTTCTGCTCAGCAGACGTGACTCAGTGCCCAGTGTCCTCCCATGATCCCGTGATCGCTGCTCTGCAGGCTCCAAGCCCAGGCCCCTGCACCCCAAACTGTGATCTGGGGAGTCAGACCCCACAGGACATTCCCTCAGCCTGGCGGCTCAGTGTGAGATGTCACCATTAAACTGGGCCCCATGTGCAGATTAAATATTGCTATAATAAAAGACACGTGGCTGTCAGTCCCCCTCAGAGTCCTCACCTGGGTTTGAACACACTGATCCCTCATTCCTCCTTCTTTCTGTGGCAGTTCTGGAAGTCCTCACTCGTGCCTGTAGTTGTAATGTGCTGACTGCCTCAGTGTCCTGAATTGATCCCAAATGTTTGCATTTATGGTCATTTTAACTTTGGGGAAGAGCCAGCAGTCACACAGCCTCAGATCCAGGGAATAAGAAGAGGACACACTGAAATGGTTTCACTCGATAGAATCTCCATAGTCGGTTGATCAACAGAAAACAAGATAATTGTTAACATCCTTAAAAATTGGAGTAAAAGACACATTGCCTTTAATCCTCATCAAGACAGTCTCCCTCACTTTGAACTCACTTATCCAGTCATCCTTGTCAATGTGTCCTTTACTTCAATACCTCTGTAGAATTTAAATAATCATCGTCTCTTTTGACCACCCCTGTATGTCAGCTATAGGTGCAGAGGTAAGGATCTATTCAAATCTAGGAGAAAATATGACAAGTGGGAAGTCGATGGAGCATTAGTAGCATGTTTCACTTACGGTAGACATGAAGAATGTTTTTAGGCTCGCTTTAACTCATTTTATTCTTTGCTTGAGCTGAAGCTTTAAATAAGATACCATTCTATATATGCATTTATGATAATATATCAGGTATACTGTAGGTGCTCTTTATGTTGATATTTAGAAGTTTATATTATTACACAGCCCACAGGAAGGAACATTTAACCTATTAATAAGCACATTTTGTTATTTCACTTTGTCATCATTTAGCTCCTGGTCTTAAAAATCCAGTTCGGAAAGAGCATCAGCTTAAACCCTCTAGTGTTTTGGGGAAATGGTATATTGACAAATGCATAAATACTGCTCTACTGTCACAGCATCACTGCATTGTTTACTTCTTTGATGCATTAAGACTTTTTAAAATACTCTGGTGTCTCATCAGGAATCACTTCTACTTGCTATTTCAATCGCTTGCTTATTTCATTTGCATCTCACTTGTCTTGTTCCGCACAGGAAGCATAAGCCACCTGTGGCAATGTTAAATTCTTTAAAGTTCTCTAAAATTCAACAGAATTAAATTTCATTCCTTCAACAGCATCTCAAGTGTCGACAGCCACGTGTGACCAGTGACTGCCACACAAGGCAGCTCAGGGAGGGGACTTTGCACAGGGGCGGGAAGTTCTGCTGAACACAGTTACACTGCACTCCTTACCTGCAAAGCAGAGACGTTTCACAATTTAATGAAATTATCACTTTATCTTTCCCCTTTTGGATATAACTACAGAGATTAATTGCTGTGAAATGCTGCTCGGGGATTGTTTTAATTTTCCTTCTGTGTCTGTCCTGGGTCAGTGCAACCAGGTGACTTCTAAAGGACAGAAGTTTGTTACACTCCTAGTGCTCAATACCTCATGATTAGGATTAAATGTCAGCTTGAGGCTGGGTGGGGGCATTCCAACCACAGCAGGCATTTCTGTGTTTCTTCAATCACCGTCAGCACTCTGGATCTGTGGGTTTTGCATTTGCAGATTCAACCAGCAGCAGATGGAA
>PVJX010015666.1:0-42036 GCA_004027295.1 Dolichotis patagonum
TCTTTACTTCCGTGTCCACATAGGAAGGAATGTTCATGTCCATTTTTGTGCTTTTGTTTCATGTACTGTCTGTCTGGTTTTAGAATCAGAGTAGTACTATTCTCATAAAATAACTTGAGAAGTAATCCTGCTGCTGTTTTCTGGAATAGACTGTATGTAATCAGCTCTTCCTTTTCCTCTTCCTTCTCCTTCTGTAGTGGGGATTGAACCCAGGACCTTTGCATTTAGATGTGTTTCCAGCACTTGATTTGTAACAGGCTCCTTAAGACACTGAAGTGCCCCGGTGAGCCACCGTCCTCACACCTCAGCCCCCAGGTAGCTCCTGTGTACCCCCACACTTTACTTCTGTGGGTGTCTGGTAGAGTTCTGCAGGGAAACTGTTGGAGCCTGGAGATTCCTTGTGTAGAAAGACCTGTGAATTCAGTTTCTATGATAGTTACAGGATTATTTGGGTTGTCTGCTTTATGTTAGCTGAAGTTTAGTTGAATACAAGGTTCTTTTTGTGAGACATACATTCATTTTACCATTTACATGTTTGAAATATACCCTTTATCCTTCTTCCTTTTTTTTTTTAAACCAGGAATGAAGTTCAGGACCTTGCGCCAGGCAGGTGCTTTGCCACTGAGCTGTATTGACCCCCTCACCCTTCTTATATCTGTGGTGACAGTTCTTTTGTTTCTGATAGCAGTAATTTGTTTCTTTTCATTTTATCATTCTCACTAGAGCTTGTATCAGTTTTACTGACCTTTTAAGAGAACACACTTTGGAGATTTTTTTTCAGTATTTTTTAAAATTTATTTTAAAGAGGAAAAATAAACTTAAAAACACGATAATGAGAGGGTAACAATGGTTAATAAATTACATATTGTTATCTTCAAGTCAGTTATTTTTGTTGTTTTTCAGTCTCGTTTATTTCTGCTCTTTAATTCCTTCTTTCTACTTGTTTTGGTTTTATTTTGTTCTTTTTTCCGTAAATTGCTAATTTGAATTCAAGGTAGTATTCAACTTCTACAGCAGATATCTCATTAAAAGGGACACTTTTGCCATTATCTCCATCCCTGGTTTCTGAACCCTGACTCAGAAGTTTTTGCCTGGTTTTCAGCAAAAACTACTGTATAAATTAAACCTGTAGAGGAGCTATAATTTAATTGGATTAATTTGTGGAGCAGTTTATGCTGCAGAACACTGTTGAAAAACAGCGAAGGGATGGATGAAGTTTAGCACCTGGAGGTGCTAAGAGACAACACTGGAGCATCACTGTGAGTCTCCGGTTACTGTGGCATACCCAGGGGCAAACCTGCCTAAGAAGCAGCGTCAGAGGCTCAGCGTTGTGGGCACTGGGGCAGTGGAGAAGTAGTCTGCGCTGCAGTCACCCAGCTAGCCGTTTCAAAACAAGCATACAACACTAACACGGGCTGAGAAGGACCCGGGGAGAAAAGGGGCAGTAATCACAGTTGCTACAGTTTATTATCCAAAATGTCAGTTACCAACAAAAAATGATGAAGCATGCCCAGAAGCAAAGCATGGTCCAGACACCAGGGAAAAGGCAGGCAGCACAGACTTCCTGTGGGAGACCGGATGTTGTGTGTACTGGAGAAGACCTCAGGATAGCACTGTAAGTAGTCTCATAGGACGAGGAAAAGCGCAGTTAAAGGGGTGAAAGAGAAGGTGGGTGTGATGTACATGCCTGTCATCCCACAGCGCTCTGAGGACCTCTTTTTTTTTTTTTGTACCGGGGATCGAACTCAAAAGCACAGGCTTGCCAGCAGGTGCTTATGCTACTGAGATAAACCCCCCGCATACCCACAGCACGCTGGAGACTGAGGCAAGAGGACTGCTCCAGGCCAGCTGGGCTACACAGCGAGTTTGAGGCCAGCCTGAACTACATAGGGAGACCCTGTCTCAAAGAAATAAAAGTATGATGATATTTTATTCACTAATAGAAATACCAATAGATGATAGAAATTGTCAGAAAGAACCAAATTGAAGAATACAATAAATTTAAAAGGCACTAGCAAGGTACATTTGCTAAGTTTGAATACATACCAAAGAACAGAAAAAAGGGAAAATAAACAGAGCCTTAGAAACACATGGGACTCCATCCTATGCAGCACTGCACAAGTATGTGTTGTAGAAATACTAGAGGGAAAGAAAAATGAAAGAAATAATGACCAAAAACATCCTGTTTCTGGAAAAACTAAACTACATGTTTAGGAAGCTCAGTGAACTCCAAGTAAGAGAAATGCAGAGCTAGGTGTGGCATTGTGCACCTGTAGTACCAGCATCTGGAGGCTGAGGTAAGAGGGTTGCAAATTTGAGCCCAGCCTGGGCAATTTACAATTTAGCAAGACCGTGTCTCAAAGTAAGGTAAACCAGGATGGTGATGCATAGCTGTAATCCTAGCACTCGGGTACATTATAAAAGAAAAATGAAGCAAGGTGGCCCTGAAGCAAGGCCAGCAGATTGCTATAGCTGCTGGTTTCAAACAGGAGCCTAAAGAGAATTCTTTCTGTGGTCTTTTGGCCATTTCAGAACTTTGGAAATGTAATGGTCAATTCATCAGAAAGAAATAGCAGGTGAATGCGGTTGACTCAGGGTGCGGGGAGAACAAGGAGCTCCTCCCCTCTCTAGGGGGCGGCTGTGAGTGTGGCAGACTTTCAGCACTCCACAGGAGAGAGACCCTAGCGCCTGGGGACCTGCACCATGTGGTTGACTCGGGATGCCAGGAGAATAAAGAGCTCCTCCTCTCTCTGGGCAGTGGCTGTGAGCCTGCCAGTGCATGGGCTGAGAATCAAACAGCTCATGTCATCCTGTCCCATGCCCCCCCACACCCCCCCACACCCCCCCTTAGCAAGTGGGAGCCAGTGAACTGGACATCTTGTGAAAAGATTGGGTATATTATTTGGTATGAACTCCCCGTATGCAAAGATATGGACAACCATTTGGAAGAAAACAAGAGACAATATGACAGATAGTGAAGATCAAAAAAAAAAAAAAATGAAACAAGATGTACAAACAGATCATGTTAAAGACAGGTAAAACTCTTGAAAGGAACAAGAAAAAATAACTTCCTCAAAATGAAACCACAAAGTTAAATTTAAAAAAAGAAAAGAAAAATTAAAAACAAAACCATGGGAAGATTGACAGCTAACTTACCAGAAACTGGAAGTGGTGAGATAATATTCAAAGTGCTCAAAGAAAAAAAAACCTATCAGCCAATAATCCTGTATTCAGCCATGCTGTCTCTCCTTACCTGAAGACAGAAATACTTCCCTCCTCAACAGAAACTAAATCTTGCTAGCAGATCCACCTTACAGGGAAAACCAGAGGAATTTCTTTAGGCTGAGAGTATATGTCCCTCTGTGTTAGTTAACGTTAAAACATGCACAGAGCACCAACAAATGTAATTATAAAACAAGTGACTATTTTCCTTTTAATGCGCAACATATTTGCCAATAATATCACAAAGAAAAGATAGGTAGAAGCAAATCTGTATTGGGATAAGAAGAAACAATTACAGCTAGGTAAGTAAGTGTAACAAGGTGTTATGTTTGTAATAGATATATACAGCAGTGATACTATGGAAAAGGAACAGAGCAATACAGGAATGATGCTTCTTTTTATCACTAGAAACAAATAGTTTAAATCTGAAGCTTAATGGATGGGATACAGCTCAGCAGTGTAAGTGCCTGCCTGGCAAGCACAAGGCCATGAGTTGGGTTCCTGGTACAAAAAAAAAAGAAAGGAAAGGAAAGGAAAAGAAAAAATCTGCAGCCAGTTGATAAAGTGCATACAGTAGATCCTAGAGCAACTGCAAGAAATGGTAACTCCACAAAAGTGTGAAAAAATTAAGGAAAAGAAAATGCAGAGCTAGGGAATAGGTCTATGGTAGACTGCTTGCCTAGCATTCATGGTTTCAATCCCTAGCATAGGGAGGCAGGAAGGAGGAGAAGGTGTGAGGAAGAAATTAACTGCTACATAAGAGAAAGGTTAGTGCACTGGGGATTTAGCCCAGTGGTGCAGCAATTGCCGGCAAGTGTGAGGTCCTGAGTTCAATTCCCGAAACTCCCCACCAAAAAAATAAAAAAATAAATAAAGTATATACACACACAGAAAAAGAAAGCACTAAAGGAGGAATAGAGGATAAAAAAGCACGAGGCAGAAACAAAGCAGACTAGCAGGCAGAAATGTACACAAATAGCAGCATTATCTGTATATTTTAAAAGGCACCGTTGGCCGGTATGGTGGTGCACACCTGGAATCCCAGCACCTGGGAGACTGAGGCGGGAGAATCACCAGAGTTGAACTGCATCCTGAACTGCATGAGAAGACCCTATCTTAAAAAAAAAGTCTGAAGTTGTCACACTGGGCCTCCAGCTATTTGCATGAAATGTATTTTAGAATCAAAGAAATAGATTTTTATCACTAGAAACAAGTAGGGAATAGATTTAACATATGAACAGCAACCATGAGAAAGCTGAAATAATTGTACCAACCAGTATCCAACAGATACGCTCCAAAGCCACAAGTGTTACTAGGGTATTTGATAATAATAAAGTTCATCAGGGAAATGTAAAGCAACTGTTATAAAGATAGACTCACAGTACTTAGTAACAAAGTACCAAACTATATGAAGCAAAAACTAATAGAAACAAAGGGGAAAATAGAGAATTCAGTCATATTTGGAGACTTCAGTATGGTATGTTTTTGTTTGCGACAATGTCATGCTATGTAGGTCAGCCTGGCCTTGGATTTGTTGTGATCCTCCCACCTCAGTCTCCCAAGTGCTAGGGTTACAGGTATATACCACTGCACCTGACTTCGATATACTGCTCTACTAATGTATAAAAATAATTAGCTATCAACAAGGAAACACATTATGAACCGTCTAGACCTAGCAGAAACCTGTAGAACGTGTTCAGCAATAGGTTATGCAATCAATCCTTCAGATGCTCTCCGAACACTTCAGTGCAGACTGCCTGCTGGGTTAGTAGATTGTAACAGAGCACATTACTGCAAAGTGCCAGTAGCAGGAAAGCTTGGAAAACTCACAAGTATAGAAATTAATGCAATCCTAAATAAAAAATAAGACAATGGCGGCTACAAATGTGTTTTTATGTTTAGTTGTATTACTTTATATGTAACAAGTTTAGACTTTATGCCTAACTAGTGTTAATGCTTACCATGAGATCTCTCATGTAATTACCTCCCTACTCTTGTTTTTAATTCATGTTCTCTGTTGACTACACTACATCATTCAGGAGATTTTTCAGAAAAAGTTCTTTGTTGATCCCTGGATATCTGAGAATGTCTTCCAGTTGCCTTCCTACAGAAATAATAATATGGCATGTGTATAACTCTTGGTACAAAATTACTTTCTGTTAAAACTGTGTAGACATTATCCCATTGTCTCTGCTGTTTAGAATTACAAGACAAAAGGCTGAGGATATAGCTCAGCGACACAGCACCTGCAGGGCAGGCACAAGGTTGAGGGTTCAATTTCCAGTACCATTAAAAAGTTTAGGGGTACCCCAGGAGCCCATTTATAGGCCTGCTTTGTTTTTCAATTCTAAGAAAATTTCTTTAATTAGTTTCTTAATTACTGTTTCAGCTTCATTTGCTGTGTCCTCTGTTCCAAGTATTCTTTTTTTTTTTTTTTTTTTTTTTTTTTTTTTTATCGGTACCAGGGATCGAACTCACGACTGCCTGCTTGCAAGGCAGGCGCTTATGCCGCTGAGCTAAATCCCCAGCCCCTGTTCCAAGTATTCTTATCATCATAGATTGTATCTCCTGGCCTGCATCTAGATCTCTCTCTGTCTCCATCTGTCTGTCTGTCTGTCTGTCTCTCTCTCTCTCTCTCTCTCTCTCTCTCTCTCTCTCTCGCCTGTGTTTTTGGTTTTTTTGTTTGTTTGTTTGTTTGGTTTTTGAGGGGTTTTGTTGCTGTTTTGAGACAGGGTTTCGCTGCATAGTTCAGGCTGGCCTTGAACTCACTGTGTATCCCAGAGTAGCCTGCAACATCATCAAAATTTAAAAAAAAATCCCCCAAATAAGAGAAAATATTTGAAGCTTGTATCTAAATAAGCAGCTTGTATCCACAATACTTAAAGAACTCTTATCGTGGAAAGCACCAGATTCAGTGCCCTTAGTTATCAGGTGAGTACAAATCCAGACCTCAGGGAGCATGACTGGAATAAGGAAGCTGCACGACGAAAAGTACCGGCAAGGCTATGGGGATGTCAGAGCCGTCTGTACTGTTTGTAGGAATGGGTCAACGCAGCCCTTTTGGAAAAGTCTGGCAGTTACCAGACAACCATAGCTGCCGTGTAACCCCACATTTTTACAGACAAACCTACGGAGACTTGAAGGCACGAGTCCACACAAGAGCAGGCAGTTGCTTACGGCAGCAGTGTTCATAATAACCAAGGGGTGGAAATGGCCCAATGTCTGTCGGCTGACCAATAATAAAAACGTGGTGCATCCACGTACAATAATGCGGTTATTCTGCCGTAAAAACAGTGATTCCAGTAAAAGGGGAAAAGTAGTGCATACTACCATACAATGCCAAATGAATGAATAGCCCCCAAAGTCCGTATAATAGAGGGTTCTGTCCTCAGGGAAGTTGAATAGGGAAACTTATGGAGACATAAAATGGTGGTTGCTTAGAGTTCACAGGAAGCTTGAATGTTTAAGGGGGGTGATAACTAACGTGTACAGGGCTCCTTTTGATGCAGTGAAATTATGGTTTTGTTTTGGTTTTAGTCCCTTTGAGGCAGGGTCTCAGTAATCCAGTTCAGGCTGGTCTTAAGCTCACTTTGTAACCCAGGCTGGTCTCAAACTCGTGACAATCTTCCTGCCTCAGCCTCCTGAGTGCTGGGATTACAGGCGTATGCTACCACACCTGGCTAAAAATATCGAAAAATGATTAGTGATACTTGGACATATCCTAACAGTTTTTTAATTTACTTTACAAGGGTGAATTACAGTACAATTCAGCTGTTTTTAGTAGTCATGTTTTTTTTTTTGGTACCGGGGATCGAACTCATGACCTCGTGCTTGCCAGGCAGGCGCTTAAGCCACTGAGCTAAATCCCCGGCCCTTTAGTAGTCATGTTGTCACATCAAAATATGATTTCTTCATATTGGATAGTGTGGCACATGCCCAGCTACTGGGGAGCCTTATGGCACCTCAGGAATTTATTAAGACCCTGTTTGGAAGTGAAATTTTTAGGAAAAGGATAGAAGTGTAGCTCTGTGGTAGAGCATTTGCTCACATGCACAGGGTCCTGAATTCAATCTCTGTGCCACCACCAGAAATAGTTCAAAACACACTTTTCCTATTAGCTCAGATTGTTTTGTGGGTTTTTTTAGCCATTAGTTTCAAATACAATATAGTGATTGGGTTATAAAATCTAAGCATCTTTTAGTCTATAAATTCTCCAATGTAATTTTCCCATTCTGTTAGTTGAAAATACGTGTTTCGTCCTGTAGAGTTTCTCATCGTTTGGATTTGCTTTTTGTATGCCATCGTGCAGCGTAAGTACATGGTCCTGGTACCTGTTTCCTGAGAACTGGCAGTTGGAGCTAGAGGACTTAGATTTTGTCTAGTATTTTTTACTCTTTGTCGATGAGCAGTGCCTTTCTCGTGAGGGTCACAAAATCATGTCCTTATAACCCTTCTTTATTAACTGAAGTACTTATTCTTTCATTGGTATATGGTTGCGGTATGTATCATGATGTTCATTTTGGAAAATTTATGAATGTAAGCTATCTTGATCATTTTCATTTCCTTTGCCCACTCTTCTTCTCTCCTGTCTGTGACCCCTTTTCCCATCTCCAGAAATCTGCCTTCTGGTTCCTGTATAAATAAAACTTCCAGTTTTAGTGTTTTGAAGAATCTCCATGCTGATAGCCACCGTTTGCACTCCCAGCAGCACTGAAGCTTCCTCACTGTCTTGTCGAATGGGACAGCCACGGCCCCCTATGCAGAATCAGCCATTTTTCTTAAGGGGCCATAGTTCCTTTTGATGGGAAATTCAGAAGCTTTCGTATCTTTTTGACAACTCAGAAATTCCATTTGTTGAAAAGGCAGGATAAATGGTTTAGTCTTTCACACTTTTTAAAGCCAGTTTTCAAAATAATTCAGTAGTGGCTGTTGTTTGTTTGGTTGTGTGTGTGTAAGACAGATTCACTGGGCAGTTCAGGCTGACCTTGAACTCACTTTGTAGCCCAGGCTATCCTCAAACTTGCAGCCATTCTGCCTCAGCCTCCCAAGTGCTGAATTATAGGCCTGTACCTCCACATCTGGCCTAGTAGCATCTTTTAAAGTTGATAAATTAATTTGTTTCTAGTGTCATGGGAACTCATGAATTTAAACATACCGTACATATTTCAGTCTATTGTTTCAGATTGCCTTAAGCTTTGTCCTAGCTCTGTTAAGGAATTTTCAGCACATATTTATCGTTTTACATATTTTGCTGCCTGTTGTTTTCTTGTAGATGTGTGTTGTGTGTGTTTTATGTGAAATACTAGACAGGGTCAAAAGATAGATTAAGATACCATGTTTCTGTGGATTCCTTTTGCACAGCCTACTTAAAGCTTCTCTCAGCTTGCCATTCTGTTCCTTTTTCCCATACAGTTAGTATATGTCTTAAGGTGTAAGAAACCGTAGAATAAGGTTTAACAATGATTGTCTTGGTCACTTTTCTCTGTTTGCTGAGACAAAATACCTGATGCCCAAATGAAGGAAGGAAAGCATTATCTGGCTCACGGTTTGTGGAGGTTTCAGTCCATGCTCAGATGGCTCCAAGGCAGGGTGGCCATGGCGAAGGGGCAGCAGGTCATGATGGACAGCAGACAGCACAGGCAACGGGCAAAAGAGAGAGGAGCACAGAGGGAAGACGTTCTGTCCCTTATATTGTAGGCCACGTCCACTCAGACGTGGCGCTCACACCCGTAACCCCAGCATCGGACCATGTCAGTCACAGGCCAGAGAAGCCCGCCTCCCTGACCGCGTGAGGCTTTGGGGGATAGCCAGACTCACCCCGTTAACAGTGATTTATGTAAAATCCAGTTTTAGGTCATGCTCTGACTTCGTCCCGAAACCCCAGACCACAGTAAGAAATGTATGTATATCCGAACATGGATAGTATTACCAAGGTATTCCACAGTCAGTGTGTCCCAAACCAAAGTATTTGTTCTCTTGTTGTTCTCTCCTGCCCCACCTTTAACCAGACAAAATCATGTCTGGGTGTTTTTCCTCTTAAATACTTCTTTCATGTTCTGTATCCTCATTGCTACTGCTTCAGTTTGGCTGAAGTTTATCATGCACTTGTACTGTTACAATAATTACTCTAAAACTTACCTCCTCTATTGCCACCATAATGTTTTTAGACTATAGATATGACTGTATTACTCCTTTGTGGCTACCTGTATTTATTGTACAAGATCCTACGTCTTTAAACTGAGCATGACAACACACCCCAGCATGCTAGCACTTTGGGAAGCTGAGGCAGGAAGATTATACTTTTGAGCAACTTAGGAACACTGTTTCAAAATTTGTTAAAGATGGCTGGAGGTGTGGCTCAGTGGGCAGGCCCTAGATTCTGACCCAGTACTTATTTTAGGAGGAAGATCCTAGGTCTTTAGCATGGCATAGGTATCAGTGTGGAACAGTGATTTGTCTGAGCCTGTTTTCTCCTCTGTAAAGTTAGGATTTTGTCGCCCAACCCCACTCCCACCCCATGAGATAGTACATCTAAAGCTCCTGGTACTGTGTCTGGTACATAACTAATACAAAGTTTGTACATAAATTCCCACCCAGATATACTTCTTGGAGGCATCCTAAGGCAATTTGATATCTCTCTCCTTAACCTTTCCTGTCTTTGTTTGGGTTTAATCAAAATAAAAGGTGCAAATAAAATGATCTCAGTTCACTTTTAACATAATTAAAACCTAGTCAGCTGTGTCACTTTATATACAAACTAAGCTACTTTGAGTTTCAAGGCCTCTGATAATTTTTAACCAGCTAATCTTTGTAACAAAATAGGCATATTCAAACTAGGCCCTGTGCCATAGAAGAAATTAGACATTCTGAATTGTGTTGTCTGCCTGGTCTTGTTTTGTGTGTGTGTACTGGGGATCAACTTGAGGACCTCACGCAGGCTCGGCAAGGGCTCTTCTGCTGATCTGTGCCTTCACCCCTGCCCTTAATTTTCATCCACTTTTTTCTAGTGTGAATGGACAGTGAACATGTAGGCAATACTTGTTTTATGCTAAGAATTGTGCAAATTTAATCTTTCTGGGTTGTCTTGAATGTCTGTAATTCCTGTTTTTCAGATGAGAAAACCCGAAGTATTTGAGAAGAAAAATAACTTGACTGTGGTTCCTGACTGGTAAATGGTCGAATCACAATTTAAACCTAAAATCTGTCTACTATAAGTAATTCTGTCAAGTAAGCTATGTATCATATTTGTCAAAAAACTTTTTAGGCTGAAACAAAATCACAGTTTTCAGGACATCTGAAACAAAAGCATTGCCAGTTTCGTAAGCATCTATGTATTCTATTTCTTTAGTTATTTGAAATTGAAAGGCGTGAAGGGAAGTGTTTCTTATCACTGAATAATTCACATTCTAACTCATTATAGTAATAGTTGTTTTGTTTTTTGAGATAGGGTCTCAGTATATAGCCCAAACTAGCCTCAAACTCATGGTGATCCTTAGCCTCCCAAGTGCTGGAATTATATTCATGAACCACCACGCCTGGCACTAATACGTTTTTATTACTTGTGAAAACTGCAGGAATTCTAATTAAGTAATTCTTTAAAATTTTAAACATGTTCAGATTAAGGGTGTAACTACACAAAGTCATCTCTGCACATGGAAAAAATGAGATATTTTTAAATAGCATTATCAAATTCAGAAAATTCAGATTATATTTCCTGGCTTCTGAACTTCCCATACTATTTGTGATTTTTTTCAAATATTGTAATTTCATCCCTTTTCCAAGTTTTGCCTCACAAATGATGTTGCACTATTTGCAAAGTGTATTTGCCTACTTTTTTAAATCATAAAATATATTAGACTTTCTCTATGCACTTGGGAAATACATGTAATAAACACCTGGCAGAGAAGGCTTTTCCCAGACTGACTCTCATCCCATACCTTTAACTGTGTTAGAACTTGTACCATATGTGTAAGCATTATACACTATAACTGCGTATTAATAAGTAGATAGTGACTTAGAGGAGGTACTCACAACCCATTTTATTTTTGTCTCCCACTGTTCATTTACTATTTTGAGACAGGGCCTCTCTATGTAAGTCAGACTGCCCTTTATCTCACTGTGCAGCCCAGGCTACCCTCGAAATTGAGGTGACCCTCCTACCTCAGACCCCTCTGACTGCTGGAATTGCAGGTGTACACCACCATGCCCGCTCCATTTAAGTTTATACTGAAACCTTTGTTCTCTCTCCAGCTCACTGGAGGACACATCTTAGTAACTTTTCTGATCACTTTTCAGAAAATAAGAACAGTGTTTTCAAGAATTAATAAACTGGATTCAGAGTTTAAAACGTTCCTCCTTTCCCACCTAAGGCCTCCAGTAAAAGTGTAGGGTTTGGTTTACTTCCTTTTTCTTTCTGTCTTCTCACACATTTATTCCTTACCCCCATGAACTGACTATGATTTCCAGCTTGCCAGAATTAGGAGAGGCAGAAGCTGAGGTAGAAGCTTCCATTGATTATGTTGACAGTTCAACATAGTGTTCGAAGCACTTAGCATGGCTTATGTGATTGAAGCCTCAGAACTCTGTACCGTAGGTTCTGTTATGCTGATTTTACTGCAGGAATTAAGGTACAGGGAGTTTAGTAACCTGCTTAAATTCACACAGCTATCACTGACAGGACCAGATGCAAACCCAGCATTTTGGCTTCAGAGTCTATTCTCAACCACATTTATGTACTGGTAGAAGACAGTAAGCACACTTTGTGGTCTTGGCCAGTGTTTTAAACAGACTCATGACCTTTAGAGTTTCTTCACGTATGACACATTTTTCATGGACCTGAAACAAACGTGCGTCTGCATCGTGGCTGTGCAGAAGAGTAGGAGGGAGTGGGGAGAACGCAGGGTGCACTGGCTCATCTTAGTTAGCAGAGCTCCTTCTCTCTTCTTCAGTGGCGCGGTCATTGAAGGTAGGAGGAACTCATGTTGGAAAGGTTTTCCACCCCTCCTTGCATAGGTAGCCTCATACCTTACTTGAAAATGTAGTGTGATATCTATTGTTAGGGGTTTCTAAGTAACCAAGATGGAAGTGGTTTCATTTTAACACCCTGTTGCACATTTTCCAAATATGTTGTTTAATTTCTTGTGTCTATACCTTCATTCATGCAAACAGTCCCTGGGTTCTAACTGTCGCTCGCCCTGAAGGTGTGTGTCCTCCTTGAGCCACATGACCCCCAGTCAAAGTGAACACCCTTGATAGCCCAGTTCCAGAAGCACAAACCAGTTCCCCGGGACACTGCAAATGGACAGAGTACTTGACATAGCCTCCCATTTTCTTCCTTTTGGTCTTCTCCTCTGAGAAAAAAATACCAGGTACATTAAATGATGGTCTGCTTAGACTAACCCTAGCTGCATAGTCTTGTTGTGATTGTCTTTAGGAAGATCATGTGGAGCAGGATTTTGTTTAATGATTGTAATTTGCATTATTTTCCATTCTAGAATTAGGCAACACTTCAATCCATGAAAAAGTAATGATCCTAGAACCGGTTGATATTCGAGTGTTGCTGCTATTTATGGCCAAGATCATTTCAGTGGACTTACCTCTGTCTGAACACAGAATTTGTACCTTTTATTATGATATCAAACGAGGCAGAATCCCAGATGGAGATTTCTGTCTTCGCAATAAAATACCAGGGATCTTTTTTTGATCTGGAGACTTTTTTTTCCCTTTCCTCCTTGCTTTTCTTTTCCCTATACGTGTACCTGAGTAGAACACTCAGAGGTATTATAAAATATTTGAACTGGCATTACCTGCTGTGTATTCACATTTAGAAACTGATATAAGAATATAACGTCTGACAAAGATAGCTTGGCAGCCAGATGTACAGCAAGTAAGATAGTGCATGTCAGGCCTATAACAAGCACATCACTGTTTACAAACTTAAAACTGTGCAGCTGACTGAAACAGTAGTTTACAGGTTCCACTGGTTGAATAGTTGGAATAATTTATTTGATGCAGTCCATATCTGAAGTTTCTCTCTCACTACTATCCTTTAGTCCTTTTATTTGACATGGTGGCTTCATGAAAAGTATGTTAATTGCCTATTTATACTACCAGACATTTTATTTTATGTTATTTATTTTTTTGTACCAGTAGCTGAATCCAAGACCTCATGCTTGCCAGGCAGGCGCTGTGCCACTGAGCTATGTCCTCACCCCCACCCCCGCCCCAGACCATTATTTAATGCTTTATTTTATGTATTTTTTTAGGACGTTTCTGATTCATTTACATCCTTGAAGAGCATCTGGAGAAAGAGGAAGGAAAAGATGGGTGTGAAAACATTTACTCATAGCTCCTCTTCCCACAGTCAGGAAATGCTTGGAAAACTAAATATGCTGCGAAATGATGGACACTTCTGTGATATCACCATTCGTGTCCAGGATAAAATCTTCCGGGCACATAAGGTGGTACTAGCAGCTTGCAGTGATTTCTTTCGCACCAAGCTTGTGGGCGAGGCAGAGGATGAGAACAAGAGTGTGCTGGACCTGCACCACGTTACGGTCACTGGCTTCATCCCCCTTTTGGAGTATGCTTACACAGCCACTCTGTCAATCAACACGGAGAACATCATTGATGTCCTGGCTGCAGCCAGCTACATGCAGATGTTTAGCGTTGCTAGCACCTGCTCAGAGTTCATGAAATCAAGCATTTTGTGGAATACGCCCAATAACCAACCAGAAAAGAGTCTAGATGCTGGACAAGAAAATAATTCTAACTGCAATTTCACGTCTCGAGACGGAAGCATTTCTCCAGTGTCTTCAGAATGCAGTGTGGTGGAAAGAACCATTCCTGTCTGCCGAGAATCCCGGAGAAAGCGCAAAAGCTACATTGTCCTGTCCCCTGAGAGTCCTGTGAAGGCTGGCACCCACACCAGCTCACCGCAGGTGCTGAGCTCGTCGGCCTCCTACACGGAAAGTAGGAACCAGCCGGTGGACTCCTCCCTAGCGTTTCCTTGGACCTTTCCGTTTGGAGTTGACCGAAGGGTTCAGCCTGAGAAAGCCAAGCAGGCAGAAAACACCCGGACTGTGGAATTACCTGGCCCATCGGAGACAGGCAGAAGGGTGACTGACTGTGTGGCTTGTGAGAGCACAAAAGCCACCTTGCCTCTGGGCACTGAAGAAGACGTCCGAGTCAAAGTAGAAAGACTGAGTGACGAGGAGGCCCATGAGGCAGTGTCCCAGCCTGTCAGTGTATCTCAGAGTTCACTGAGTGATCAGCAGACAGTGCCGGGCAGCGAGCAAGTCCAGGAGGACCTTCTGATTAGCCCACAGTCTTCCTCTATCGGTACGGTGCCGTCTTCTGTGTTTTCAGGGTGCTTTAGTCAATGCTGACCTTGTAAAGTTCTCACTAGATTTTTAAAAATTGTTGTTAGTCTTATAGGAAATGTAAAGAAGGTAAACGTAACTAGCTTTTGAAAGATAATAGCGCCACAATTTTTTTTTTACAGCTTATACAGTGTGGGGGAAATAGTTAAACAGTATGGAAGGGGACAATGGAGAGATACAAGTTGTGAATTAATTTCATTGCAAAAGAAAATAGTTTTTAAAATCTAGTTAGCATTTTACTCTCTATTAAAATATTTATTGAAACTTTGCCATATTCAAAACATTAATGAAACATAAAAAGACACCCAGGCATGGTGGGGCACACCTTTCATTCCAGCACTTGGATAGTTGAGGCAGGAGAATGCTACAAGTTCAAAGACAACCTGGGCTATGTAGATCCTGTCTCAGAAAACAAAACTGTGGTGCATACCTATAATCCCAGCACTCAGGAGGCTGAAGCAGGAAGATTGCCGCAAGTTTGAGGCCACCCTGGGCTCTACATAGTGAGTCAAGGCCAGCCTGCACTGCATGGCAAGACTGTGTCTCAAAAAAAGGAAAAGGCATGATTCCTGCAACAGAAAACTCAATAATCTAATTGGGAAAACAAATATGTAAATACGTGATTATAGTGAGCATTAAGGAATGAAAATAAAACATAGATATCTTAAGAAAATTAGCTTAGAATTGATGTGTAAGAGATGTGATTATGCAGAAACAGGCTCAGAAACCAGTTATACCAGCTTAGCCAACTTGTAGCAAGTGGGTTAGACATGCCTGTTAAAATGAAAAAATATTTTTAAATAAAAGAGTTCTGCAGCCAGGTGTGGTGGTGCACACCTATAATCCCAGCACTCAGGAGGCTGAGGCAGAAGGATGTCGTAAGTTTGAGACCAGCTACGGAATGAGCTCAGAGCCAGCCTGAACTGCATAGCAAGACCCTGTCTCAAAAAGACAAAATAAATAAAAGTTTGTTATTAAATCCATGAACAAATTATATGTTACATATTCAGTCCAAGACAGTTTCTCTTCACTAGGTGTCGCCCAGACCAACCAAGCTGGGTGTAATAAGGAAATAGATACTGCTAGACTTTGTAAAGCAGGAACCAGCACCTCGTAGTAATGGTGGATATGCATGATGAGGGATGGGAGAAGTCAAGCTAGGCAGATCGTGGTGATGCCTTTGTTACATTCATTGATTCTCAGTCACAGTTTTTCATAGTATCTCTGAATCTAGTTGAGTCTTACATTTGGTGGTCTTTTACAGTTGTTTTCTTAGTGGTACAGAAAATATAATAGTAATCTTCTAATGGATGGCATTTTAGCCTCTATCTACTAAATGCAGTAACTGCAGTATGAAAATCAATGGAAAGAAACAGGTACGTGGGTTTAAGCAAGGTCAAGTCTGTGTAAGTTATACTCAGGTGATAACCAAGCAGTGTCACGCCACAAAACAATTGAAAAGACAGGATGGGTAAATGTCAGGTTAGCTGTGACAAATTCAGTCTCAGTAGGAAAATACAGAGCAGCCAAAACAAAGATCCTTGAGAAACATCTGTAGTTAGGGTTGGAAAAACCCTTAAAGAAAATCTGTCAAAAAGATTGAAAAACCAGAAAATAACTGCTTTATGCTGGGTATGGCACACACCTGTAATCCCAGCATTCAGGAGGCCGAGGCAGGAGGATTGCTGCAAATTCAAGGCTGGCCTGTGCTACATAGTTCAAAGCCAGCCTGAACTACACAGCGAGACCCTGTCTCAAAAATAAACAAATAGGGCTGGGGATTTAGCTCAGTGGCTTAAGTGCTTGCCTGGCAAGCACGAGGTCATGAGTTCAATCCCTGGTACCAAAAAAAACCAAAAAAACCACAAACAAATAGAAAACCCCTGCTTTTTTGAGGGTAGTTTGACTCACTCTATGAGTTTCCCAGGGCTATTGCAAAAGTACAACCGAGTAGTTTAAAACAGTAAGGATATAAGAGTCCAGAAATCCAGAATCACAGCATCAGTAAGGTGTTCTTTCCTTTGGAGGTTTGTGGGAAGGATATTGGTTTTGTCTCCTCTTCCCACTCTAGCAGTTGCTAGTCTTCTTTGACATCCCAGGATAGTGACTCCTCACTATGTTCTAGTTTCTGCTTTTCATCTTCACGTAAATTTCCTTGTGCATCCTTGTCTCCAAGTCTCTCTCCTCATAAAGACATGAGTCCCTGGATACAGGGCCATCCCAGTCCTGTGTGACTTCACCGACTTGACCGCATTACAAACGAGGTCTTACTCATAGGTAGCTGTTTTGGAGGACAGCAATTTCACTCACAACACTCGCAAAGTATAGGCATTTCTGAATTTGAATCAAGACATTATTGATGAATTTGAACACATACAGTAAAATGTTTAAGGGCAGGAGATGATGGCAATTTGTTGATATGAGCAAGTTTTTGTTCAACTATCAGAATCTTTAATTTTACAAACAACTTGATCTTGCTATGTGGTCCTGCCTTGAATGATTACTATTTAATTATTACTGAGATTTTAGAAACTCAAGTGTTTCTTTCCAAATCTGTTTTATTTCAAAGAGAAAAAAATAAATTTCAAAACATGTCGATCAGGGGTCAACAGTGGTATATACATTGCGCATTGTCATCCCCAAATCATTCACCCAGAGCACAAGACATCTGCATTCAGTTGTCCAGACAATACCAGCACAAAACTTTCTGTTCAGTGAACTCAAGAGAAATTGGTAGTATAACTTGCTTAACTAGTTTTTTACATGTATGTATACATGTTGTTTCTTTTACACTAGTGAGACAATACGATGTTTGCACATGCATGACTGATTTATTTCTCTTATGAGTATGGTCTCCAGTTGCATGCATTTACTATAAAAGTCTCCAGTGTATCCTTTGTGGCTGAGTAGTACTCCATTATACAAAAATAACACATCTTTTTTATCCACTCCTCAGTCGATGGGCATTTAGGTTGTTTCCAAGATGTAGCTATTGCAAATTGTGCTGCTGTAAACATGAGTGCACATATATCACTGTGGTGTATTAATGACTGAATAAAGCAATCTTAATTCCAATTTTGTTGAATGAAAACCATATAGAATAAAAGTAAATTCCTAGAATTTGCAGGCAGTAAATGTGGGAGAGAGAGAAAAGGATATGTTTAGTTTTTGTTCTGTATTTTGTTATATGTATGAGAAGTTAATTTTGCATACTAATTCATGAAATTAATTCAAGTGAAATTTTGCCCATTTTAAGCGCCCTTTTTTACCAGTTGCCCAGCAAAAGATTGTAAAATCCAACACCACCCACTTCAGCAAATGAAATAAATACAGCAAATTTAAAAGAGAAAAAAAGCTGAAGATACATTGGGTTGTGTAGTTTTTTTTTTTTTTTTTGGTACCAGGGATCGAACTCATGACCTTGCACTTGCCAGGCAGGCGCTTAAGCCACTGAGCTAAATCCCCGGCCCAGGGTTGTGTAGTTTAACAAAGGAGCCTATGAAGTTTTGGTACAGTTTAGGGAAAAATTTGTTAGAGAACTTGGTGTTATGATTGAGTCATTTATCTTGAAGTATTTAGTTATTAAAGACAAATGTAAATAATGCTAAACTGCAGTTTACTGTGATAGCAAAGAATTCTGCACTCTAAAAAATTTCTCCCATTAAAGGGAAAGTCAACTAGGCATGGTGGCACACACCTGTAATCCCAGTACTTGGGAAGCTGAGGCAGGCGGGTCACAGGGTATTTGAGGCCAGTCTGGGCTACATAGTGAGATGCTGTCTCAGGAGACCAAAATAAATAAAAAGTCACTGGGGCCAGATATGTAGCCCAGTAATAGAGTGCTTGTCTAGAATGTTTGAGGCCCTGGATTCAATCCCCAGTCACAAAATAATTTCAGTTTTCTTTCAGCAGCGGTGACTGGATAAACTTGTTGAGATGGCAGCTAGACTAAGAGTAGAAGTGCCACACTGCGTGTATGCAGAAGCAGCGTACCGTGATTACAGGTTCAGACCGAGGACTCACACCTGGGTTCTGCCACTTACTAGACACAGGACTTTGAGTAGGTTGCAGTTTCCATAGCCATAAAGAAAGGATAGGCAGGGCAGAGGGTTTAGCTCAGCGGTGTAGCGCCTGCCTGACAAGCACGAGGTTGTGAGTTTGATCCCCAATACCCCCCCAAAAAGAATAGGGATCTGCAGTCCCTCCTTAACTCATGGTTTCACTTTCCATGATTTTAGTTATCTGCTGATAACTTGTTCCAAAAATATTAAATAGGAAATTCCAGAAATAAACAACCTGTAAGTTTTAATGTCGCCCTCTTCTGAGTAGCATGATGAACTCTTGTACCACCACTTTCCACAAAGCCTGAGGTGCGAATCACATGTCCACACATCTAGGCCACATAAGCCTCTGAGTTGGTAACTGTCTTGCTCATAAGATAAACCGTCAGTGTATCACTGTGCTGGTGTTGCAGTAACCCTTTTGAGAGATTTAAGAGATACCACATATATACCTTTACCACCTGTTGCTTAAAATGTTCTAATTACTAGTCTGTTACTGTGCCTGATTTATAAATAAGCCTTAGCCAAGGGAATATGATACATGCCTGTAACCTAGCACGCAGAGAGCCTAAGGTTGAAGGATCTCAAGTTTGAACCTAGCCTGTGAAACTTAGCGAGACATGATTAAGAGAAGGAACACAGGGGCTGGAGGTCTGTTATCACTCAGTGCAGGGGCCCCGGGTTAAGTCCTCAGGACCGCAAATAACAAAATGTAGTATAAAAAGCCAAAGACCACCAGAAACACACGTGGTTAAACTGAGGTGGAGTTTCTGAAAATCAGTGGCCCAAGCACACAGGATAAGCTAAGGTGCAGGAGGCAGGCGTAACCTGATGTCCACACAGGTAGGCGTGTCCCCCGTGGACTGCAGACGGGAGCCAGGTGTGCGTTCCTTCAGGTGCACAGATTCCCAGAGTGGAAACAAGTGCTGCAGAGCGGGCTCGAGTGTCCTGAGGAAGGGAGGAGCTAATCTGGTGGCCCCGTTTCAGGTCTTTGATTGGCTCCGCCTTGCAGGATGTAATGAGCAGAAGCAGTTTGATGATGTCAGATATCGAGGTCCCATTTTGATAGAACTGAGATTTGAGATTAATGTGAGGGAAACTTGAATATGCCAGAAGGGCCTGTAAAAGAGAAACTTTCTGAAAGGCTCAAGGAACGGCTAATAAACTTCTGTCAGATGGGAGCTAATAGATGCAGCAGTGTCAGGTTCAGAGCAGTAGCTGCGGCCCGGGGAAAAAATGTGAGCTTTTTTTTTTCCACTCACTGACAACAGGAGCTCTTAGGCAGTCAACACCAGTAGGGCGGTGCTGAAAGACCGTAATTAATAGAGGTGGTAGTTAGAGCAAAGGGACAGAAAGGAGTACTGGAGAACCAGAAGTGGCACCTGGCCTCCTGAATAAAGATGAGGAGCCCCTCCGAGGAGTGGCTGTGCACCAGTGAGGAGGGTGTGACGCGTGACTTGTAAGTGGGGTGCAGTGGAGCAAAGACCAGCTTTTGGTAAGTTCCTTTCCTTTCTTGGCCTTCTACACGAGGGCAGAGTTTTCCCTGATGTCTTTTCCAGAAGACCAAACTGCATTTTAAAAACACAGAAGCTGCTCAGGTCAGTGTTTTTGAAATGCAGCTCTTACCTGTTTGTGATAAAGTTTAAGATACGGTGAGTGTCTCGAAGCATTCAGTTCTGTCAGCTAGGGTGGTGATCTTCAGATTCCCAGTAGAATTCCTGGTTACAAAAGGCAGCCTAGGGGCCAGGGATATAGCTCACAGTGTGAGTGCCTACCTGGCAAGCGTGAAGTTATGAATTTGATCCCCAGTATCCCCCCCCCAAATAAAACTAAAAGGCAGCCTATTGTATTTGTTTTGTTTTGTTGAGGCTGGGTCTTACTATGTAGTTCAGGTTGGCCTTGAACTTACTGTGTAGCCTAGGCTGGCTTCAGATGCACGGTGATCCTCCTGTGTCAGCCTCCCAAATACTGGAATTACAAGTGTGCACCACCACATCCAGCAAAAATCAGCCTGTTATTACTCACAAGGAATTAACTTGCGGATCCTACAAAAGTCTGAAAAGTACTTGAGGGCCAGCCCAGGGAGGTAAGTAGATTATCAGAGTTTTGTCTTCAAGGAATTCGCCAAAGATGCATAGGTACTGGCTCATCAAGGAGTGTGTCCTACAAAAGACACTGTTGAGTCTCTTGGCAGTAATTTAGGCTATAGAAGTTTGCAGATTTTTTTTAAGGGCTTTGGTTATTACAGTCTTAGAACTGTTTCTCATTTTTCTGGAAGTTTTTGAGTGATAAGGATGGTCATACCTAAGTCAAATATACAGCTTATGGAGTTCTTCAATAGGAATATTGTAATAGGCTGGGGATTTAGCTCAGCGGCACAAGCGCCTGCCTTGCAAGTGTGCAGTCGTGAGTTCGATTCCTGGTACTGATTTTTAAAAAAGGAATATTGTAATATATGGTTCTGTTTGTTGCTAAAGAAGTTGGAATTTCCCTGTCAGAAATACAGAATCAGGTAATTCTCCCCTTTCACTTACAGCAAAGTGGCATGAAAAAGTTTACCTTGAAAAACTAACAGCGTGAACAAACTGGGAGCTCATTAGGAAGTGCTTAAGGTGCCTTCAGTACTTGGCTTCTTCTGTGCCTGTCTTTTTTGTGCTTTGACAAAAAACCTTTACACCTTTACCAAAATCATGTCATTAACAGGGAAGACTATAGCTCGGAAGTGTCCCCAGAAGTACCCCTTGATCTCACCGCCCCAGTAGTGACACAGTGTTGACGTGTCTCAGTTGAACGCTCTTTCTTGTCCAAGCGCCCCCACGCAGTTCCACATTGTTCTGGGTGCGAGTGTGTCAGTCGAAGGATGAAGGAACAAGGTAGTCTTACAGTAGGAAAAAACACGAAAGGAGCGGATGTTTGACCTGGAAGAGGTGCAGCTTTAGTTTGAGACAACTCATAAAAGCCGCACAGGTCCGTGGAAAGAGTGCTCTACGCCGTGTTTGTGGAGCTGAGCTGAAGGCCGGTTCTTCTGGGTCAGGGGCCTCTGCAGAAAACCTCCTGCATCTTAATAGAAGACACAAGCAGGCAGTCCTGAGGGATGTAATGTCAAACTTGAAGAAATCTTCATGAGGTATTTTTTTTAACAACTTTGTTGAAATACAACACACATGCCACAAAAATTCAGTCTTTAAAGTGTGTAGTTCACAGAGCTGTGCACCCATCCCGCAGTTCAGTCTATAGCGTTTTTTATCACCCCAAGTCTCATTTAGCTCGGGGTGGTGTATGTTGGCTCTGAAACTCTTGAGTAGCCGTGGGTGAAGGGAGAGCGCTCTGGTTCTACTTCATACCTGCGCTCTGTGCACTGAACTGGGGCAGTGTAACATGCTGAAGTGGGTTTTATTTGTATTTAGATGTGTTCTATGCTCTATTTTAGTTTTTGATCAGCTTTTAAAAAAAACAAACCTTTGACAATTCTAGAATCAGTTAAAAACTGGTTTTTATCTGTAGCTCGGCAAGACTGCAGTGTTCCTGGAGTCCAGCCTGCCTGCTGATAAGCAGCAGAACCCAGCTAGAGCTCCTCCCTGCTCCTGTGACATCTCCAGGTGTTTCATTGTGCTGGTTTTTGGTTTTTGTCCTGCAAACCTGTATGCTTTCCTGTGTGCTGCACTCTGAATGAATCAGAATGCTGAAATGTTTTGTGTTCATAGTGACTTCCAAATATTGAGATTTTTTTTTTCCAGTTTTTATCTTGAAACAGACTAAATTGTTAGTGTTCAGTATCCCACCCCCTTTTTTTCTGTTAGGGAAAAAGTGAAGATGGATAAATAATGATAAGTGAGCGGTCCTGTTCACCTGGTTCTCTTTCTTACATTTGGATCAAAAACAAATCAGAAAAAGCCAGACGTGGTGGCGCATGCCTGTAATTCCAGCACTTGGGAGGCTGAGGCAGGAGGATCCTTGCAAGTTCAAGACCAGCCTGGGCTACAAAAGTGAGCTCAAGACCAGCCTGAACTGCATAGCGAGACCCTGTCTCAAAAAGGAAAAAAAAAAAATCAGAAGGATCAAGTATAAGTTGGATAAGTAGGCAGGGAGCAGACATAAATAGGATTGCTAATAAGAGAAAGAGGAAAGAAACAGGCATGCACAGAGATGCTCAGTACACACAGCCGGCGGCCTGCGGTGCAGCTGAGAGTGAGAACCAAGGCCCTGTGCCGGCCACGTGGAAAGCCCTCTGGCTGTTTGGCTGTATGATAGCACAGTACGCTAACTGGTGTCCTTGATGATTGTCGTGAATCATCAAAAGACAGAAGATAAATTATAATCTTTATTTTAAAATTTAAGATAAAATTAACTCTGTCACAAATTTTCCAGCACAAATGGTTAAGTAATTTTGGATGCTTTAAAAGAAATTGAATTTTTGGGAAACTTATGTGGAAAATATACTCATTGCCAAGTAATGTCAGTGAATTCAAGTGCTCCAAAAGGGGAAACTGAAGCATTGGATTTTAAATTTCATCAGGAGGAACTTTCATCCTGTGTATGTTAGGAGACATTTCTAAATGCTTACCTTGTGTATAATATTCTATAAACTGTTGTAGTCGGTACATTTTAACTTGCAAATATTCTAACCCAAGTCTTATTTTCTGTTAAGGAAAGGGACCATTCAGAGACTCAGATTTGTTCATTTAGGGTAATACAGTTCTCCTAAACACACACCGCATATAGTGAAGAATTGGGCGGAGTCTGTCACCGATGAGGTTAGTTTGTTTGGACTTCACCGTCCCACTGTATAAGCAACAAATTGTAGATTTCAAGAAGTCACCGTCAAGGGCTTGGAGGCCAGCCCAGGGAGGTAGGTGAATTGTCAGGGGTTTGCCTTTAAGGCATCTGCCAAGGGCGCATAGGTGTTGGTTCATCAGAGCGGTGAGGAAAGTGGACGCCAGAGTCCAGACAGAGCTTACCTAAGTAAGACATCCTGGAGAACTTGCACTAGACATTACGTTAGGGTCTTTGAGGGACTTTATCACAAAAACCAAACCTGCTCCTCGTCCGTCAGACTCCAGGGCACTGTGAAAAAGGTGCCCCGGCAGTGGGCAGACTGGAAGAGAGAAGAGGGAGGGAACTGCACCGCTGAGGTGGTGTGTGCCCACTGACTGGTGCCCTTGCACATTTACATTCTGGTTGCGCCTAGTGTGGGCCGGGATCTCGGTGCACTTGGCTTAGTCCCACTCCTCAGGAGCCCGCAGAAGCCAAGCGTTTCACTGGAAGGAGGCACATTCATCTCAACATCAGCAAATCCGTCCACTGTGCATGATTGTAAAGGGCAGAAACTTCGGTCAGAAGTCACCAGGCTGCACAGAGCTAGCAGGCAGAGGGAAAGTCACTGACAGGAAATAAAAAATACTCAAACAATTAGCATCATTATCACACACTTGAAACAAATACGCTGACTTTGTTTAGCGATGGAAATGAACAGTAACTGCAGAGAACAGTAAGCTGCAAAAGTACCACAGTCAGTGTGAGGGAAATACCTGCAGGAAAAAAAATAACCAAAATTAAAATCACAGTGAATATTTTATCAGCAGATTGGACTTAGCAGAAGAGAGAATTAGGAACCAGAGGTAAATCAGAAGAATTTACTTGAATGCTGGCACTATAGAAAGACTACACAAATGAGAACAGGTATGGAAGATACAGATGTGGTTTTGGTAGTGGTCCTAAAAGGAGTAAAGAGAATGGCTGGGGGTCTTCAGAAATTAATGAAAGACTCCAGTCCACTAGAGGCTAGCAACTCTCAAACAAGAATAATAATAAAAAAGAACCACACAGCCCCAAGCGCTTCTTAGACCTGACGTATGAGAGGTGGCATTGTAGCAGACAGGAAAAGAACTTTAGTGAGTGTGTTTGGTCACATCATCAATTCCAGGTGAATTAAAGACTTAAAACGCAAAGACAAAACCTGTTTGAAATAGAGAAACAGTGTTTTAAAGCAAGACCAAAATGATAACCATAAATGGAAAAGATTTAAATCTAAAACTTTAGCCATCAAAAGATATGGTAAAAGGACCAGTCACGAAAGGAAGATGTTTATAGCAGATCACTGACAAAGGGCCTGTATCTGAGTATGAAAGGAACTCAGGATGCGAGCGAACAGGTCAGTGACAAGACGTGACCCGGCGTTTCACAGAAGAGGTTCAATAAATACATGAAATAAAACTTAGTCACTACCAGGCATAGTGGTGCACGCCTGTAACCCCAGCATCCCGGAGGCTGATGCAGGAGGATCAAGGCAGGTGCAAGCCATGTGTGGCAATGTGGTGAGACACTTTCTCAAAAAACAGAGCTGGCAGTGTGGCTTAGTGATAATGAACCCCTGATTTGAATCCCCCGTTCTGGAAAGAACAGAACCTCAAAGGCGGTGAAATACATGCGTGTTGACCAAATACTAGGCCGAGTATTGGTGCCCGTGTAGAGCAGCACAAGTCATGCACAGTCCTGGCGGTGACGCACATGTGGTACAGTCACTGGAACCATCTAGAATTTTCTAATAAAGGTGAAGATAGCCTGTAATCTGTGACCTAGCAGTTCTGTCCCTAAATATATAGAGAAAAGCATACGCACGTACATTAAGTTACTTGTACAAGAACGTTCATGGCAGGCACTGTTTATAAGAGCTGAAACTGTCCTTCAGGAGTGAAATGAACAAGTTATTCATATTCTACAATTAAAATAAGCTTCAGTTTCATATACAATCTGAACGAGTTCACAGTGTTGAAGGACAGAAGCAAGTCACAAAAACAGGCGGAGTGTGATTGTATTTTACAACCACACCACTCAGAGCTTTCTTGGTAAGACTGGGAGATTTTCCCTTAAAGGCCAGATCATTTACACTCTGTGGAAATCACAACTGTTCTCTGCTGCTTGCACAGGGGGCAGCTGTCCTGGACACTCAGCTGTGTTCCAGCAGCGCTGACCTCTAGCTTTGGGTGCAGGTCTCCGAGATGAGATAGGTCCGAAGGAGATGGGCTGGGAGGGGGTGATAAGCCTTAGCAGGCTCGGAAGAAGACGGGTTTATGGGCAGGGAACGGTGAGCAGGTACTACTGGATAGCAGCCTGGCTCGTGTCAAGTTTGCTAGAGTGGTGTTCGCTTTGTCTTTTATGTTTTATGTAAAAGTGGTGCAGGTTGTATATCCCAGGAAAACAAATTTTAAGAAATAAAATTTGTTGGTGCATCCTTAACTGGTGATTAATTACTTAATGTGGATTTTAGTTTGCATTTGAATTTGCCAAAATTTGCATCAAGTATTTCTAAAAGAATTTAAATAGTAATATAAAGCTTGTCTTACATGTGATTGCTTTTCAAATCACATAAACATTGAACTACAAAGGGAATGTAGAACATCATATTTTTGGCTAATGTTCAGAATACGAACAGTAGCTGAGCGGTGGCATTAGTGTCTGGCTTATCTGCACAGTCCTGACGGCTCCTCCTCCTTCCCTTCACAGGCTCAGTAGATGAAGGCGTTACTGAGGGGCTGCCCACCCTGCAGAGCACGGCCAGCACTAACGCTCACGCAGATGATGATGACCGGTTAGTACTAATGCAGTGTCTTCTTTTTAAGGCCATACTTACAACTCAAGTTACCTTAGAACTGAGATCGCTACACTTCAGTACACTTTTCAGAGTAATGAAGTGGCATGCCGGACACCATGGTGCACACCTATAATCACAGCACCCAGGAAGCTGAAGCAGGAGGATCCCTGTGAGTTTGAGGCCAGCCTGGGCTACATAGTTCAAAGCTAACCTGTACTAAGTAGTGAGACCCTGTCTCAAAAAAGTAAAAATTAAAATGAAGTAGTGTCGTCACATTAGACCACCCATACCAGGGTTTGGAGGGCATTTCTAAAACTACCTCATCCCATTGCTCTAATACCAGTTGGTGGACTGTGCACCATAGATCGATTTATGTCCACCAGTCTGATTTGTCAGTAATCTGTTATTAGAACCCCGTCACGCTTACTTATTTACGTATTTGTGAGAGTTCAGTCCTTGAAACAGCATCTGGTGTACAAAATATGATGGGACCAACTACCAAAAAATGTTGCCTTGGCCAGGCGTGGTGGCACATGCTTGTAATCTCTGCATTTGGGAGGCTGAGTCAAGCATATTGCTGTGAATTCAAGGCCATCCTGAACTGCACAGTAAAGCCCTGTCTCAAAAAGACCACCCCCCAAGTCACATATAAAATGTTGTTGTATTGGGCGTGGTGGCTGTAATTCCAGCACCTAAAAGGCTGAGGTGGGAATCACTACAAGTTCAAGGTAGCCTGACCTACATAGCAGGACCCTGTCTCCAAAAAACAGAAAATGTCACCAAGTCCTGATACCCATGACTCCCAGTCCTTGTCTTCGCTTAGTGTTTCCTGCTTGACATTTACACGAAGATGGATAAGAGGCCTTTTACCCTTAAGGCCAACAAATTCTTTTTCTAATTTCCCATCTGAGGCCGGTTCCTCCCGTCTTTGTCCCATTTCATCTTCCGATTTTTTAGTAGTGTCTGAGAATTATTCATGATGTAGTCCTCCTCTCTGTCACCACTGCTTCCTTTTTGGTCACCCTGAATTGAATCCTTCAACAGGCCTTATCAAGTCTCCCCCCCAGAGTACTGTGTCCCCACCCCCCTCGCCTCTGCCTGTGTTCTAACCATCCTAGTTTGTCAGCACTGTCTTTTCCCTTGACTACTGTATAACCTTCAAAGTAGCCCTCGAATTCACCCTTCCATTACTGAGGTCTATTCTTTATATAATAACCGGAGTCACCATTTTTCTTTCCTTTCCCTTTCCCTTTCCTTTGCCCTTTGCCCTTTTTCCTTTTTCCTTTTTCCTTTTTCCTTTTTCCTTTTTCCTTTTTCCTTTCCTTTCTTTATACCAGAAATCAAACTCGAGACCTCGGGCTTGCCAGGCAGGTGCTGTGCCACTGAGCTGTGTCTCTGGCCCCATTTTTCTTTTTTAAGTTAGGTTTTCACTGTTTTAGGCTACAGATACTTAACATTGTCCATTCATGGTCTAAACTAGACTCTGCTGTGACAGAACATGATAGGACTTTGGCCTGACCCATCAGGCCATTCTTCGCCCTGCATACTACATTCTGGCCACATTGACTGACCTTCTTTCAGTTCTTGAAATGTTTGTATATATTCCTGCCTTGTGGCCATATGGCCGGGATCTCCCAGCCTTTCCCTGACATGCATTCTCCCCGGACTCTCGATCCCATCATCGGCTTCCCTTTAACCTTTAGATCACTGTGCTGGTCTCAGTTCTTAAGGCCTTTCCTGGTCCGCAGTCCACACCGGCATTCAGTGACTTCACGTCGTCCTGCTTTGTCTTCTCTGATCGTTGGACATTGGCTCCCGGAAAGAACTCATACAGATTGTAGGACAGTCTCAAAAACTATACTTGATAAAAACTTGAAAATCTGAGGGTCTCAGCAAGGTTAGTATTCTTGAACAGCTAAGCCTGTTTAAGCAGCTTGTGGTCCAGAATTACCTGAATGAATTAGTAAAACCATAAACAAACAGAAATGTGCCTACATTTCTTAGCCTCAAATACCAATCAGATCATCTACTCTTCCTTAAACACTGTGTGAATGACGCAGGTATACAGGTGAAATTCATGGCCTTTTTCCATCACGGAACTTGATCGGTTGCAGACAGGTGGTGAGCAGGTCCTTGTGAAGGACTGCAGAGTTTGGTTACTGGACGTTGAGGAACACCGACCTAAGCCACTGGAAAATCAGAGAAGGCTACCAGAGGAGGGATGTGACAACTCAGCTACATTTTGTCCCCTGAGACAATACTGGCGGGAAGGTCTAAAAGGCAGGAATAAACGCACAGCCAGCCTTGAACACTGTTAGCCCAGGCTGGCCTTGAACTTGGAGCAGTCCTTCTTGCCTCAGCCTCCCCAGTGCAGGAATTACAGGCATGCACCACTATGCCTGGCTCAGCTGCGTTTTCTAAGGAGTGTAGAAATTACCCAGCACAGGAAACAGGCTCGTAGAGAGAGTTAAGTATGTAGAAGTATGGTGTTGAGAGAGTTCGGTACCTTGGAGGGATTGTTTGATGCAGGCTATGCGGTGGGGCGAGGAGGAGAAGTGAGGCAGCTGGAGTGGGTTCTGTGCAAGGGGTCTGGCGGGGCTTCTCCAGCAGTCAGGGTTCCATTCGGAAGGCTAATGCTTCCAGGGTTTTAATGAGGGAGCCTGGGCTAACCATGAACAGTGAACTACGATGCTGGGAGGAGGAAGGGCCAGTCCTGTAGGTGTGCACTGACACGGGCCTAAATTAGGGTAGTAGCAAGAAGGAGCGGCTTAGAGAGGTTAAGAGTAAGACAAAGTAGAATGTGATATGTTTGTGGTTGTGTTTCCATTCTTGCTTTTTATAATTGCTCTAAGTGAAACCCATGATCTAATGGTTAAACTGCTTTTTAAAATCCTAAAGTGTTTTCTCTTTTCTTCAGTTAAAGTTGACCTGCAGAAATGTTTATTCAGCTTTAAAATCAGAGCCTGGTTGCCTTTTTTGGTTTGTTTTTTAGACTGGAAAATGTTCAGTACCCCTACCAACTCTACATTGCTCCTTCTACTAGCAGCACGGAGCGACCGAGCCCAAACGGCCCGGACAGGCCCTTTCAGTGTCCCACCTGCGGGGTGCGCTTCACCCGCATCCAGAACCTGAAGCAGCACATGCTCATCCACTCAGGTAACGGCACCCTCCCCGGTCCAGCGCCGCACTGTCCTTTGGGATCCTGATTAAAATGAAAGCGTGTACTTCAGAAAAAGGAACACAGTCCTGGGAAATCAAATGAGAACAGATTAGCTTAGGTCTGTTACTGAAATGGTGCGGTATCAGACACCTGTTCTTAATGCGTTTACCAGCGGTATCAAGTACTGTATTCTGGTTAAAACTTACAGTATGCGATGTATAGTATGCAAGCTAAAAGGCATAGTGCATGTCAGGAGTGTGTGTCTGTGTGCAGGAGACCGAAACACAGAGAGTACAGGAAGTGATAGTAAAAGTAGATAATGGGTGTTCTTTGCATCATTCTTTCAACTTTTCTGTCAGTTTGAAATTATTTCCAGATGAAAAGTGCTTTCAAAGATTTAATATTTTACTACTATGTTCTGTAGTCCTAACTTTCTCTGTGCTTTGATTAGTCAGTTTTATAGTGTTTTATTTCTAGTGTTAGAGAAATTTTGGATGAATGTGTAGAAGGGATTTTGGTGAAACTTCAGTTAGTGGTCACATAAAGGTGACCATTCTTGTGTTCATTCCTCCCCTTTCCAGGTAGGTCTCATAGTGCCTGTCCTGACACCAGTTTTCTGTGATGTGAAGTGTACAGATTATGGTGGGAGTATTTTGTTTTTTGTTTTGTCTTTTTGGGACAGAATTTCACTGCAGTTCAGGCTGGCCTTGAACTCACTTTGTAGCCCAGGCTGGTCTCAAACTCGCAGCAGTCCTCCTGCCTCAGCCTCCCAAGTGCTAGGATGACAGGGGTGTACCACTACACCCAGCCTCTACAGTTGTGCTTTACAGGTGTTTTAATTTATTTTCCCTGAACTGTGATGTTTTAAGGAAACTGTTAATGAACTTTGTAATTATTTATTAATTTCCCTCAGTATTAAATACTGAAAGAGCCAGTTCACCAAGTGATGACACCTTCATGATCGTTACATATGGAGATGTTAGAATTTTCCCTTTTTCTTCTCATTTTTTTCCTCAGTTAAGAAACATGAAATGAAATTGTAAGTGCTGTTCTTATGAGAATTCTGGTCCTGTGTAAATACAGTTAAAATGTGTTGTGAAGTCTGTGGAACAGACGATGTAGAATGTTCAGAAATCAGTCTCCTCCCCTGTTACCCAGTGTGTCTCCCTCCACCCTCCCCTAACTTTTTAAGTCCTGGTGATTTTTACATATTATCTGTCTTTTCTGATGTATCAAAATATAATACTTTTTGCTGATAGTTTTTTTTTAAGTTATGGCAGCAAAATTATAGTTCAGAAAGTTTTGAGGTGCATGGTCTTTTTTAGTTTACTGTTTTCGTATTATTTTCTTTTGCTTTGTTTTATAGGAATTAAACCATTTCAGTGTGACCGCTGCGGGAAAAAGTTCACCAGGGCTTATTCGCTAAAGATGCATCGCCTAAAGCATGAAGGTAAACGCTGTTTCCGGTGCCAGATATGTAGTGCCACTTTCACTTCCTTCGGGGAATATAAACACCACATGAGGGTTTCCCGGCACATTATCCGCAAGCCTCGGATTTACGAGTGCAAAACATGTGGCGCCATGTTCACCAACTCTGGAAATTTAATCGTGCACCTGAGGAGTCTGAACCATGAAGCATCAGAGCTAGCAAACTACTTCCAGAGCAGGTGAGGTGCACAGCAAAAACCCGGCCAGGAGAACTGCTTGCTGAACTCTCTTTTCCTGCTTGCAGGGCAGCCTGCTGTGCTGTTTGACCAGGCTGCCAGCTCATCAGTACATTCATTTTAAATTCCCAGTATCCGTTCTATGATCTCTTGATCTAACTGAAATTTTTCTGGATCTCCTAAGTATATAAGGTTTAAATACTTCATAGTTGGTGTTCAAAGTATTTTCCTACAAAATGAAAATTCTAAATGTGTATGTGTATATACAAATATATACATATATTCCTACAGAAGTAGTTCACTTATCCTTGAAGTTCAAATAATCTGTAGTAAACCTTAAGTAGATCTTCTTAGAAAATATACCATGTCAGGTGATACTTAATAATACCAGGTTATAGGGCTGGGGATTTAGCTCAGTGGCTTAAGCGCCTGCCTGGCAAGCGTGAGGTCGTGAGTTCAATCCCTGGTGCCAAAAAAAAAAAAAAAAAAAAACCAAAATAATACCAGGTTACTTTGCACTCTGGATGTCGGTAAAATATTTTAATCTTTCTCTCTCTCTCTCTCTCTCTACCTCCCTCCTTCCCTCCCCCTCTCTCTTCCTCCCTTCCCCTTCTCTCTCTCTTCCCTGCCATCCTGTGTAAAGGAATATCCATTTGCCAATAAGAAAGGAACTTTTGACAGCTATTATAATGCATATATGGATATGATAGTTTAGATCCAGTGAAGTCCTTCCTATTTGCTTACAGTGTAGAGCTCCAAGTTTTCATACTAATTATTTATAATGCGGTTGCTTTTCTGATTCAGGGCACCCACGGAAATGGTTTTAGTTCTGGCTCTGCTATTTGATTACACTTGTTACTTTACAGATGAAGCAATTTGAAATTTAGCAAAAGATAAAATGTAAGCTTTGAACAATATAGTTTCTTTTTTTTTCTTTTATTTTCCCAATCAGATTTTACTGATATATTTTAGATACATATAATGACCACATTCTGAGTAAGATAGTTTCTGGGCCCTCCTCTAGATAGAAAATTCCATTGTATTTTTAAATACTTTATGTGAGAATTGTACCTCTGTAAGAAATCTTAGTTCTCATAAAACTTTACATTTTAAATTACCTTTATTTTTTTTGTAAATTACCTTTATTTTTAAAACTATTTTTCAATGAATTCCAAATTACACCTGCATAGACTTTGTTTTTTCCCTCAAACCATATGTTCATTTGATTTGTTTCTAATTCTGCACAGATGATTGTCATAAACCAAATTACACATGTCGTATTCAGCATAGTTGTTTACAACTAAAATAAGCTCCAGTTAACTACTCCTGTGTCTGGGTCGCTCTTATGCAGAGTCCTTACCCTTTCTTTGTTTTATCTACCCCTGAAGGCTTGTTAGATTTCGATGTAGAACATTTGAAATTGTTCTACAGATGAATAGGTTTTAATTTTCCCATGAAGACTGAAAAATTCAATTATAAAATGTCCCTATAATGTATTAGTATACTAGTTATAGTACAATGAGCCTTTTTAGTAATGATGATTTAGATAAAGCATCTGTGATGACTTATTTCATGTTTTTTTTTTAAAAAAATACTCCCAAATGGTTAGAAAATAGCCACTATTAAAATTTCAGTATATTTTACTTTTCACATTTACTGTGGAAATCAGTAATTCAGTACTTTTTTCAGGACAGACATAAGTAGTCCAAGATACTCATTTCCGAATTCTGATTCAAATGTAATTTATTACCATATTCAGATCTAATAGCAGGATACACACAGATTGTTTTCTACACTTCTCACCTTTACAAACTGGAGTATATGTAAGTCATTTATGCATAAAGTTTTAATTTCTTAACTAAATCATACTAATAAAATAAATACGCATTGTACTGTATGCCTTAGTGTGTAATCCCAGAAAAGTTAAGCATTTAAATTATGACGTAATCCTTGCAGAAGTGAGCAGTTTTATAAAAATGGACCAAGAAAGGCTGTGGAGGCCCTGAGGGTCCCTTGGAAACTGACGCACTTCTTTCTAATGGATGGCCTTGGTTCACATTTAGGAAAGTTTGCAAGTTGAAAGTGCTGAGTCCTAACTTCATCAGAGAATTCATAAATAAAAAGTCCCAATCTTGATTACAGATTACTTCTTTTTATTGTATTCTGTTACCAATTTCAAGTTAACTCATGTTTTCACCCTTTGCCTCTTACCTAGTGATTTCCTAGTACCGGACTACTTAAACCAAGACCAAGAAGAGACCCTTGTTCAGTACGATCTTGGAGAACATGGTTTTGAAAGCAACTCCTCTGTTCAAATGCCTGTAATTTCACAGGTCTCCTCTACCCAGAATTGTGAAAGCGCTTTCCCTCTGGGACCTCTGGCTGGGCTGGCAGAAAAGGAGGAAGAGACGCCAGCGCAGCTGAAGCCCAGCGGGCGCGCGGACGCCCCCGGAGACGGCCACCCGCAGTCAGAGCTGTCTTCTATAACTATCGAGTAGTTTGTGGTTTGGCTTCGTTTTTTGGAAAGTGCCTGTGCTTGGTCTTGTACATTTAAATTTAATTTAATTTTTTAAGCAAAAAAAAGGGGTTTGGGAAGGAATCTCTCTTTTTACTTTGTAAGCCCTGCAACTGATGTTTTATTTTTCTTAACTGAGAGATGGCTTCTGTAAGGACACAGGGACATGACGCTGAAATGATAGAAATCATGAGACCCAGAGGGACAAGTGAGCTCACATGTGTGCCACTTCTTTCCCTTTCACTAAGGGTAGGCGAACAGCTGAGGATCAGGTGAAAATGAAATCAGATGATTATTGCCTTGATTACCTAAGGGAAAAGGGTACATGAGAAACAAATTACTAAGCAAAATTTGACTAATGGCTTGAGTAAATGTTTTCTCGTTTGCATAGGGTATTGTAAAACCTATTGTGTTTGAAAGTATTCATGATAAGCATTCTTAAAAATTACTAAATACTTTTGAAACCCAGCATACTTTTTTTAAGCTTTGTCTTTTCTATTATGATTTTTTTGGATGAATATTTGGTATTGGGTAGGCATTCCCCATACCTTTTAGTACCTTCCCAAAGCAAAGAACCATGACTGCAAAGTCAGGCTGTGGATGAAATGACCAGGAATGCAGAATAAAACACACAAATCTGAGCTTCATAGAAACTCTTCCAATACTGCTTCTGACTAAAATTGACATTTACCTGGTCTTTGTAGATTAATGTCTAGTAACTAGGTCATTGCCCAAGTCACTTTGGTCCATCAACAGTACTTTCTCTTGCATATACCAGTGTGCTACCATAATAAAGTAAAACTATTAGAGATATTCTATATTTTATATATAGGTTTATGTATTGTTGGAGATGTTTTTACTGTGCTGTTTTGGACAAAATAAAGAATTCTGTGTTGAGGTTAAGTTCTTAACTAAGATTGTTTACAAAATCCCTTATGACAGTGATATCCTTGTTCCAAAATAATTTTAGACATTGCCAAATTTATTAGAGAAATTACTATAGTTTTTACTCAGTGTAAGCAATAATATAAAAAATGAGGCTATAAAACGGTCACCTGTGACTCTGTCTGGACGAGGAGAGAAAATTGTTAAGACTTTTTTTAAAAAACTCTAAAAACCTTAAGGTAATGACTATCACCTTTCCTGCTGCCTTCAAAGATGAAATTTATATGATGCTCAAAACTGGGATAACCAGGTGTGGTGACACATGCTATAATCCCAGCTCTCAGGAGGCTGAGGCAGGAGGATCGCCATCGCCTGAATTACAGAGCAAGACCCTCTCTCAAAACACCAAAAAAAGGAAGAAAAAGACAAGGCTGGGATGTACTTTTCATCTGGTGTCATTAAAGCATCTTTGACTTTGGTCAGAAATACTCATGACTCTATGAATAATGAACTTTCAGGATCTTTTTTTCTGGATATAAAAACCCAAAGTCAGATAATTATGAAACTTACTAGAAAATTATGAAGTAAATTAGAGTAATTATGAAATTGATTAGAAAAGAGAAAATAATCATACAGAGATCTGAAGTTTATTCAGATGTCAGGCCTTACTAAATGTATTTCTTAATTACAGTGATTTGTTTCTTTTTGTATAATTTATTCCTCCCCCCATAAAAGTAAAGAAAGAAAACGTCAACTCACTAGAATGTTTTTGGGTTGATATTTTTGGTCTGCTGTCCTTAATTCCAGCTCGGGGGTGAGTACTGGGGGCTGAACCAGGGTCTTGCACTTGGCCACTGGACTCACCCCTACCCTTACTTCCAGTGCTGTAGTTCACTCTTGGACTCTTTATTCACTTCACCCTTATCCCTTATTTGTAGGTCTGATTCACTTACAGACTTTTCTTTTTAAATCCATTTGCCCCCAAACATAAGTATATTGCCTTTGGGAAGATTAACATTTATCAGTTAGGGGTCTCTACAGCGTATGGTTCTCCAGTGGTAGGATTAAATTACTCTGTGCAGCAGACTGCTGTGTCCCAACTGGAGCTAGAAATTAATCTTAAAATCCCATGATAAGACAGTGGGAATCACCATTGCTCTTCATCCCAAGTTTACTAAAGAAACAAAAAATAAGAGATAAAATTAAAAAAGAGATGTGTGCATCATTGGTAGACTTCCCAGTTGGAAGTGTAGCGTTTCCCCTCTTCCTGAAAGCTCTGCAGTAAGAGCACCCCGGCGGCTGGCAGCTCCGAGGTATTCGGACTGTATTTTCACAGTAAGGAATTTGTCACCGGGTATTCTTTCCCAGATGGAAACTCTACATTCTCATTGGTAATTACAAATTGTGCAGATTTCCAGGTTTTACAGGAAATTTGAGTATACTGTGGAAATGCATCTCTAGTTAGTTACTCTCCAGATCTTTATCAGTAGGTGCCCGGTGTTTAATGTGAAATGAGCGGCCTTTGCCTGCTGCAGGGAGGCTGTGTTTTTCTTGATACATGATTTAAGGATGTTGTGTTTATAGATCTGTTTAAGAAAACAAAACTGCCAGCGGGTAATTGTGTACATAGTAGTTTTAGATTTATTTAAAGTGCATTGAAGAGAAGGGTGCCTAGATGTATAATTTTTACCAGAACATACGGAAGGCATTGCAAAGATGAAAGCTAGTTTAGAATATTTACACATAGCTGGCTGTCTTGAGGCCTAGGGGGATACCTTTGTGATATTTAAAGGGCTTAAATTTTAGAATGCAAGAAAAATTACCTTTTTAAGACCAAACATTTTATATTAGAAATGCTATTTTCAATGTCTTAACTACCAAATATGTACACCTTAGAAGGAAGCAGAGACAGACGCCCACGTGATGGTGGATGGTAAAGGCCTTCCAGTGGCTCTTCCCGCTCCCCACGATACATTCTAGCAGTGGAAGCAAGTTGGTATGTCAGCCATTCTGCTTATCCAAAAAATAACACTGGGTTTTGATTCAGATAATTACACATTTATTTACCTTGCCAGGTTTTTGTTTTTAAGTTGCAATTTCAGTAAAACAAAGTAATGCTGCAATGTTTAAACAGCCTCGTTACCTTATATTTTAAAACTTAAGCAACCATTCTGGCTGACAGCAGCTAGTGTCCATGTTAGGATGCATGCCCTTTGGTTTGAAAGCAAACAGACAGAAAACTCCATTCTCTTAAAATATTTTCCCAAATGGGATGAGCATGTCAACACATCTGATGGACTCAATCGCTGGGTGGCCAGTTACTCACCTCTAATTCCTGAGCGGGATTTCCCCCGGGCTGTAATGCTTCCCTAGGCGCCTTCGGAAGTTGTGTTGAATCTTTCTCTTTCTCCGTCTTCTCTTATTTTGTTCTCTTAATTTAAGCAGAGCCTAATGTGTTGTTTGGTTTTATTGAGCTCTCAGTATTGGGGATCAAACCCAGGGCCTCCTGTGTGCGAGGCAGGCACTGCCACTGGGCTGCACGCTGCTCCTTAGTGGCTTTTATTTAGAAGATTATCAGATCGTGTTTTAGACTCTCCTAGCTTTGAAGTCCCTGAAAAATACATGACTACATAATGGTAATTCTGTACTAGTGTATCACATAGAGAAAATTACTACTTGATGAATGAACAACCCTAAGATGTTAGTATTTTTGGCACACACCTGTAATCGGAAGGCTGGGAAGCAGGAGGGTCACTGCCAGTTCAAGGCCCAGCCTAGGCTATGCAGCAAGACTGTCTCAAAAAACAAAAGCAATTTTAATATTTTTATTGAAAATATCCTATGATTTGGGGAATTGATGAACAGATTATCTGGGGAAAAGAAACTAGTTAGTTTCACATTTGGAAGAAACAAGCCCAAAGTTGCTAAAAGGAAGTTAATATGGTTTTTGCTGTAAGTTATTGATACATAAGATGTTTATAATATATTTAGATTTTGAAAGTTACTGAGAGAAGGATATATAGAAACTAGACTTTATTTTCTAAAACAGTGGAACAGATTTGGGGGAGCCGGGGGTATGATACTGCGGTAAACATATCTATGAGGAATAGCTAGAGATCAGCATACTGGCACAGGCTTTAAGCTAAGGTCAACAAAATTTGTTACTCTTTACATTTCATTGTCACTTTTGATTAACAGGATGTAATGACATAGGGTGTATTTTATTGGAAAAGTCATCAGCAAGACACATTAGCCAAAACAGTGATTCAGATTAACAGGATGAAGTGGAATCAAGCCCGTCCTCACGTAAATTGTGGGGTGCTCTGTGGATGCTTCACTTCAGATTGCAGATCTGGAGATCTGGGAAATTAAACCCTGGGTCAGATACAGTGACCATATAGTACTAGTTACCATCAAAAGTCACAGTTATATTTTTATAATAGAAAAAATAGTTCGGTGTTGTTAAAAATAGTCCTCAGAAATTCCAAACACTGTTGACAGCATCCGAGTTTGGCAGTTCGGTGTCTAGAAATGAGATGGCCCCACAGCATTCAGAATGCTTCCGTTACACTTCCTCCGCCCAGCACCCAGGTCGGCTCCAGCCAGCAGTAAACAAGGTTCCTGTGTACGTACTTGTTTACAAAGAACTTGAGAGTTCAGACCATGGGTTGGAAACAAAAACTTCAATAAAAAGAATTTTTAACCTTAAAATGTTTTTAGTTTGAAGCAGCTGGTTTATAAAACCTGTGTTTTATTTACTCTCTCAAGGTGACAAATTCTGCTGAAGCTTGTCATGATTTACTGATAAAATCCTGCTTCACTGAGGAGCTGTAGCAGTTCTTACTGATTAAACTGTTTGTTCTCTCAAACACCAAGTCTGACCACCCAGAGTTTATTCGATTAGGTTGGGAAGGCATTCTGCACCCAAATGTTGGGTTTACCACAGCCTGCGGAGGAGGACCCCCTCCCTACTCTGGGGGACACTGCCTTCTCCTCGGGGTGCTCCGAGGCTGAGGAGGTGGGAAGCCTTTGGTGCAGATGCTAGAAACACCCACTTTGTAGAGAGAACCTTTTCTAGCACTAGGTGATGTGTGTGTTCTCTCTAGGAGATTTCTTTTGCTTTCAGTATCAGTTTAATTTTCAAATTGGCAGGTGCTGTGTAAGGTCTCTCATACGGAGAGTAGCCCATTAAAGCTTGGGAAGTTGCACTGTTTTTCATCTTTCAGATTCCTGAAGTGAGTGAAGTCAGGTATTTGGAAGGAGTAAGGTCATACACGTTTTTCATTATCTTCCTTGTACAAAATGACAGCTTCTAATGCTTTATTTCAAGGTATTTTTCAAGAACCAACAACCCCTGATGGAGTAACATTTTGTTTTGATCCAAATGTCGAGTAACAAACTGAATCTTCCTGTCACTCGTGACTCCATCGCTAGGAGGCACCCTCGGCACCTTACGTCCACCCTGGAGGGTAGCATTTGGCTTCTTTGTGCCTCTGCTATCTTCTCAAAAGCCATTTTATAAAAACCCTAGGTAGCCTATTTTAATATTTAAATATATATATTTGTGAAAGATACTTTTAGAACAGACTTTTTTTACTTTATAATTCCTGTGACCCATTTTTAAGAGTAAATTTAAACTTTTCCAGCATTAGGAAGTATTCTTTTTCCAGAACTGCATATAATAAGGAAGTCAGATTGAGATAGCAGATCAGAATTCAGTGACAGAAGAAATTAATATCCGCTAAGGAAGATAGATTTGAAAAGGGAAAATTGTTTTGATGTAACACACGTGAATTCTCAGTCAAATCGTTTTTCCGTAATTTCCCGTAAGTCGCTCAGTGTTTTACAGGGCTGGCCGAAACCTGGCCCCGTTCAGAACCTGAGTCCATTCTCGTGCCAGCAGCCTCAGTGGGGCTGACGGCTCTCTGCGGCCCACGTGTGCTTTAGTACTCACCCGTAGTCCGGCACCCAGGAAGTGGGGGCCACCTTTGGCCCTGCCAGCTGCAGCACTATGAGTTTTTCTGGGCACTGGCATCGTGAGCTGCACAGGTGGGTGTTTCCGTGTCCTCTGCTCCCTCCAACCAGCACAGCTGTGCCAGTGCCCAGCTCACCAGCCTTGTACCCCAGTCACCACCTCATTCAAGTCTGGTTTTACTTGGTGACAGTGGCCATAGCTAAGTTACTTGGCATGTTTGACTTTTGACAGTAACAAAAAATGGTTTTGGATTTTGTTTTATTTCTTTAAAATATATACAGTGTCAGAACTTTGCATTTTATATACTGGTATCTGACTATTAGTATTTTACGGAAACCATAGTTCTTGGTGACACACACACACATATTTTTGTGACTTTTTTGTAAACTAAGTGCCGTTCCAACGTTACAATCATTTTTAGAGTTACTGTAATCAATGTGAATATCATGTTTTTCAAATCTGTTCTGAGCCTACAGTGCTTGCTCTGTGAACATATGTGCATTGTATATAACCTGTATAGTTACATTGTATTGAAATACTAGCTCGTTTGATATAAGGAAAGTATGTATTGAGTACCTTTTTGCTAGCCTGATTGTTTAATCTTTTTAAAAAAGGTTTAAACTTTAAAAAAAAAAGTCTTTAAAGTGACCTTTATTACATGGTCACATCCTTGCAGCTGGAAGAGACGGACAGGGAAAAACTAGTCTTGGTGTCTGGATAGAAACATGAGACTGAGATTTGTTTTCGTTTTGTTTTCTCCTTATTAAAATATCTTATTAATGCTTTATGGAATAAAACTTCCTGCTATTGTTATTTATTATTGGCTGGAAGCAAACATTGGCGGTGCTGGTTGAGGCCCAGTGGATAAGTTACCATAGTAACTCTAAAGCGCCCAGCAGACGAGTTCAGCCCTGAGTGTGTGTATCACACAGCTCGCACCAGTGTTCCGGTCCGGTCCGGGGGAAAGCGGCTATGCGTGCAGAGGTTCCGCAGACACCAAGCCCGCAACGGGAGGAGGCTGTGAAGGAGCATGACCATGACTAGGAAGGTCACGAGCAGGAGGCGCTGCAGACGGTGACCTCCCACAGTGTCCTCAAATTACATCACACTGACTAGAGACCCCCATTGCCATTTCAGCAATAACTTTAGAGTCCCAGGGTGAAAGTTCCCTGGTGAGGGTCTACCCAGGTAAGGAGCCTTCAGAGCCTGGAGGAAGGCTTTCCAACCTCAGGCTCATCTTGAGGTGTTTTGATGGTGTTTGTCTTGACAGGCAAAGAAAAAAGTTTTACTGACCTCCAGCAAGTGGAAACATTTCAGTTCACGGACAGGAAGACGGTAGGTAATTTACCTTAGAGCTTGCACATGAGTTACGTCCAGAGCGCTTCCTTTCACAGAGTGATTCCAAAAGTAATAACTGAAAGATGTGTAGCTCCACAACTAACAGTTGAAATTAATTTGGGCTTTTCTCCTCTAAGTAGTAAATAAATCCATAAACATACCAAGGCTTTAAAGAGGAAAACCTGTATAGAGAAGCCAAATCATAAAGTGCAACGTAAAAGTGTGACGTGAGTAAGCCTTTGTACTGACGGAAAAACCAACCAGGTCAGGCGCGTCCCATGGAGAGGTTCTCAGCAGACGGAGCAGTATGGGGCTTGAGTACCCTGTGGACAAACATGTTTTGTTCTCATTGCTACTACTGTAGTTCTCTTAAATCCTGGTTGGTTTATTTGAACTCACCTACTAAAAATACTGAAACCCCCTCTCGGGGAAACAGCTCATCTGAGTAGTCTCCCAACATGGTGACTGGGGGGGAAGCCAGGAACTTTCTGGCCCTGCCAATTCTGCTGTGGTGATTCTTTTAGGGCCCTCGAGGGAGGGAAAAGTGAGTTGAATTATGCAGGTGGGTGTTTTCCTGTCTCTTATGCCAGAATCCAATCTCTTTCCCTTGAAGGAGTCATTACACCTGAAAGTATGGAAACAGCTGCTCATAATCATTCAGTACCCCCCCATTTTGTTTTGTTTTGTTTTGTTTTGTCCTTGTGGTAGTGGTAATAGAACAGCCCGAGCCTTCCCACTGAGCCCCATCCCGAGTCTGGTTTGGTCTGGTTTGGGGCCCGTCGCACTTGGCCCTGAGCTCGCCCAGGCTGGGCTCACATCTGCAGCCCCTCTGCGGCCCCCAGAACTGGGCCTCTAGACCTGCACCTCCACACTAGCTCCTGATGGTTTGTTTTGTTTTGTTTCCCTAAAGATGGGGACTGGTTAGTACTTTGACTCTCTTATATTTTTCCAATCCCTGTTCCTAACATTTCCCATTATTTTCTCCATTCCTACTGCTGTGAGCTTATTTCTAGCTTGGGGTGTTTCTGGCCGGATAATATCAAGAGCCTCTTGTTGGTCCCTCTTGAGTCAGGTCCTTTCTAGTCCATGCTCCCTGTTGCTCCTAGGATCATCTGTCTCATTAGGATACTGCCCTACTTCTGGTCTCCACCTCGCTGTCCCACAAAACTCTGTCCGAGCCTGCTCCCCTGGCCTTTCAGGAGAGCTCGGGCTTCATGCCTCAGGACGGTGCCTGGTCCTCCCCT
>PVJX010015667.1:0-42045 GCA_004027295.1 Dolichotis patagonum
CCCTGAGTTCAATTTCTGATACCAAAAAAAAGACATAACTAAAGATATACTTGCCGGGCATGGTGGTGCACTCCTATAATCCCAGCACTCAGGAGGCTGAGGCAAGAGGCTCATTGCAAGTTCAAGACAAGCCTGGGCTACAAAGTGAGCCCAAGGCCAGCCTGAACCACATAGCAAGATCCTATCTCAAAAAGGCAAAAATAAATAAATAAAGATACATTTAATTACACAAATACATTATCATAGCATTATTTATCATAGCAAAAAGTTGGAGATGGAAACATAACAAAAAAAGAATTATGATATTCATACAAGGAGAAAGATATTCTAAACACAAAGTGAATTTTGAAAAACTAATAAACTTTATTTAGCAGATTTATTCTTACACTTGTATTTGCATTATAATTTTAAAATTATTTCATACTTATTGCGGGGTAAAACAAATGAATAAATATATTAGTATAATTTTGGAATAAGCACTTTAAATATGAGAGAAAAGATACAAATATAAAAGAGAGTAATGGAAAACCTGGCAATGTTAAATTTTAATTAGAAATATTTCTGTGAGTTCATGATTTTTTAAACACATTTCTAATTAATTCTAGTGAAAGGGCTTAGAAACAGTGTCACTCCACTAGCAATGGACATGCCTAGTACATTCTAAATAACATTCTGAACTGAAAGGAAGCAGGACTTCTTGAGAAGTAACTGATATCAGCTCTGGCAGATGAAGTAAATTGTTAGCTAGGGTATTTTCTTATATCAGAAACCAAAGATGTCCTCAGAGACTTGGTCAAAGGCCAGCTTCAGTGGACTGAAACTCAACATTTTTGGTACCATTTGAACATCAAAACATTTTAATAATTGAATAAGACATATCCTTGAGACTAGCACACAACTATAATCCTACCTACCAACTTGGGAAGCTGAGGCAGGAAGATTGCAGGCTCGAGGCTGGCCTAGGCAATTTAGCAAGACCCTGTCTCAAAATGAAAAATAAAAAGAGCTAGGCATCTAGCTCAGTGGTCTAATGCTTGCCTTACATGTGTGAGGCCCTGAGTTTAATCCCTAGTGCCACAGGTGTGTACACGCATGTGTGCACACGCACACACATACACACACATTGTCTTACTTTTCTTGTAGCTGGAACCAAATACCGAACACCTAAAGTTAAAGAGAGAAGGGTTTATTTATCTCACAGTTTGTGAGGTTTCAGTCCATAATCATCGGGCTCTAAGGCAGGATGCCGTGGCAGAGGGGCATTACAGAGAAGAAACAGTTCATGGCAGACAGAAGGCAGCAAAGCAAGCAAGGGACAAGACAAGCCTCTTCGTGTTCCTTCTATTGCATCCAGGTACTGGGATTAGGGTGGACTGATTTAGTAATCACCCACCCTTAGTCCTAGCACCCTTAATGCTAATATTGCACCATGAATCAATCACACGCTCTAGATTCAGCCACCTCTGAAAAAGCCTCACCTATGATTACATGGGGCTTTGGCGGGGACATCTAGACACATAACATATCCTTGAGACCACAGTGAGGGACAGAAAGCATTTGTTTGTTTGTCTGAATCAGGGTTTTACCACATAGCTCAAGTTGGTCTCAAACTCACAATCTTCCTCCTCAGCTGTCCAAGTGCTAGAATTACAAGTGTAATCAGGAAAGCACTTCTTTAGAGAAGAAGGCTAGCTAATAATTGTAGAAGAAATGTAAAATTAGAAAGTCATCATTTGACAACTCCAATGTAATTATCAGTTCAGGCAAAACACATTACAAGATGATAAAATCATTGAATAAAATATTGTTTAGGAACAATTAAGCCTATTAAGCAAGTGTCAGAAGAATTTCCCACAGAAAATCTACTGACTACAAAGAGGGTAAACTGAGTCTTACTGCTGGTGAATCTAGCAGTCCACCTTATCCTAGAGATCAAAGATAGCATTAGCAACATTAGGACAACCTAATGTTATAGCTGCTAACGTGATGTTATAAAGAAAGAAGGGCTGGGGGTTTAGCTCAGCGGCATAAGTGCCTGCTTGGCAAGTGCAGGGTGGTGAGTTTGATCCTCGGTACTGAAGAGAAAGAAAAGAAAGGTATTACACTATCTATAAAATACTCATACCCAAAATAATTTACCTGAATTTTGTTTCAAGAAACAATCAAATTCAGAGAACATAAACCAGGTATTGTAGTGCATGCCTGTAATTCCAGCACTTGGGAAACTGAGGCAGGAAGATCACTGCGAGTTCAAGACCAGCCTCAGCTACAAAGTGAGTTGAAGGCCAGTCTGAACTGCATGGTGAAACCCTGTCTTTAAAAGACAAGAAAAAAATTCAGAACATAAGCTATTCTATGAGGCAGGTGACTATATCTTAAAAATGATAAAAATCACAAAAAAGCAAAATGTGGGTGGCAGATAACTATTCTACATTAAAAGACTAAAGGGCCATAATTGCGTGTCCTTCAGGTTGAATCATTAATTCAAACAAGTAGCTCAAACGCTATCTTGGGAACAACTGGGTTTGGATATACTCTGAATATTAGATAATATTATGGAATTATTAAACAGTATTACAGGGCCAGGGATATGGATCAGTGACATAAGTGCCTTTCTGGCAAGCACAAGGTCCTGAATTTGATTCCCAGTACCCAATAAATAAATAAATAGTATTACAGCTTTGTAGGAGAATTCTACCTTGATAGGAGATGTATTCTGAGGTATTTGGAGCTAAAGTATCTTGAAATAGGTCACTGTAAAATTATTCAGAAAAAGCATGTAGAGAGATGAAGCAAACTGACAAAGTAAAAAAAAAATGGGTGTTATTTAACCTATTTTTTCAACTTTGCTATAGATTTGAAAGTTTTCAACATAAGGTTAAAAATTTTAAAAAGGTTATGTGGCAATATTTTGCTAACCAAAACTATGTGTATGACACAATTCTATTTTGTACCAAAAATAACACGTGTACATGTGCATAAAGGTATAACACAGTGGCAAATTGTTTGTGTGCCATGCATGAGGCCCAGGGTTTGATTTTCAGCATGCACACGAAAAGATGGTGCACATCAGGGTACAGTTAGCTGCTATAAGAAAGGACCAAAAATGCAATGGCTCTGTCAAGATAGAAATTTATTTTTCACGTGTGACAGTCCTGATTGCAAGGAATAGGTCCACAGGCAGTTCTTCCCTACACAGGCTCTCGGAGACTCAGTCTGCTGTCCCCAGCAAGTGACGTGCAAAGCACCCAGCCCACAGAAAGAGGCCAGGCAGAGGTCTGAGGCAAGAGATTTTCTCTAAAGCAGGCTGCTCACACTCCTCCTGCTCACACTCCCCTGGTGAGACCGCCCTGACTGTCCTCCTGAGGCCTCCTCACAGCTGCAGGGTTCTGAATGCAGTGTGAGGTGGGCAGCCACAGTCCGGCTTCAACTCCTGCAGCTCCTACAGGGACTTCAGGAGAAAGCTAGTGGTCACCAACAAGGTCATTCAAAGGGGTCTGAAAGAAAACAGAGCAACCTATGAATCATTTTTATTTCAAGATCAATGTGATTTTGAATGTTTTACATTTTCTTTCTTTACGTTTGTCTTGATTTTTTTCACTGTTCTTTTTTTGTAGTAAAAGTGTTATATACTTCATAAAAACCATTGAAACAACAAAGAGATCATTTCACTTAGCAGGATGGTTTGTTTTCTCCAAGTAAAGGCTACGAGGTCGATCTTACGTACTGTTTTAAGCACTTCTCCACTCATAGCCCTTCGGATGGGCCCCCTTTCCCATTACACGGACTCTCAGACCTTTGATGCGCTCTCAGAGCTCCTTACACTCTGAACCTACTGTCCTCCCACCCCCCACTCTGGACCCCCTCTCCTGACTGCCCTGGAGTCAAGCCATTGTGGTTCAGCTCCACGGAATCTATTCATTCTTCAAGTCCCAGCCCAGGCCGCCACCTTCTCTCTCTTCATTTCTCATCTTTTCTCCAGAATTTCAATGGTGTCTAGAATTGATTTGACCCTATTTCTCACTTGATTAAATGTTATAAGCTTCTTGTTTTGATATTCCTTCTTGGTGCCTCTAACGAAGCTGAAGACGTAGTAGGTGCATATGATACTTCTCAGTTGCCTTCCATGTTTCATGATCTGTTTCACTGAGTGAGAGGCATTCTCGAGGACAGTTTCCATTGATGGCCAAGTCTGCTCTGTTGCTCGGAGGCTTCTCTTAGCTAAGAAGGGAATACGAATTCCAATAAAAGATGAATGAGAAATACATTTAACGGTACCACACCTGAAAAATAACAACTCCAGGACAGTGTGGATGTGCTACCAAACACTAAACACATTTTAGTATCCAAATTTTAAAAATCCAACAATTTTCTGGTCACATTTTTCTTTTCTACCCACTGCTATCACACAGACCTCAATCCGCTGACCCAGAGACCTAGCTGTCCCTAGAACTGAAAAACCCAAAACAAGAAAATGTGTGATCATCACCTATGTCATATGGATGGTGACTTCGGCAGCACACAAAGGAGTGATTCATATTATAAGTAATACTCAGGAGGTGTCAGAAAACATGTCATGCTTCCCATTTCAGTAGCTTGAAGTTCTAAGCTTCACCAGTGGCGACTCCATAGTATCGTGATGGTTACCACCAAGCAAGTTCTAAAGTCCCACACGTCTCCCTTTTGGAGAGCAAACCCAGTGGGAATCAAACGGGGTAGAGGTTTTAATCGCTGAGGCCACTGTTTCTCTCAGATAAGGGCCTTGGGTGGTGTCATTCCAACTTTCTAACATGAGAATTAGAGAGAAGGCTGCAGGTAAAAGAGAGTTCTCTAAAGACTGCCATGGTAGAGACAGGTGCCATAGTATTTATGCTCATGGCAGCCCAGCTGACTCCAAAAAGAAATCTGATAGCAAAATGAAGAGCAAAGGCCTCTCCTACCGATGTTAGTCTGACCCCCAGCCCTGGGAGCCACTGAGGCTCTTGTTCCCAGTTCTTTTTGTTGTTCAGCTTTACAGTTCGAGCAACCTTAACATGTCCTGAACACATGGAAAGGATTCTCCAGCTGTTTTCTGGACAAGTCTGTCCTGTGCACCAACAGCACTTGGTGTAGAATATATTTTATTTTTCTTTGCTATGTAGAGATATCCGTTCTATTGAGAATGCTATTTATACAAACTGCCCTCAATTCCCTAAGACAGCTTTCGTATTTGAGGCACGATTTGAATGAGGACTTGGAGGGCAGCATTCTGAAGATACTCATTTGCACACGCAGGCCCCTGGTCGGCCTTACCGTGTTGTCTCTGTTTGACTGTTCAGGTTCACTACGTTGACCACAGTCTTTCATGGCCTCATAAAACTAAATGCATTTCAAATGTAATAAACACACAGTCTTTCTCTGGCATCAGCCTGACATACTCTTTTCCGCTTCCCTCCTATTCACAGAAAGTCGTGCCCTCATCTACACTATGTCATAAGAGCCACTAAGCTCAGCCTCCTATCACGGACACATGGCAAAAGTGGGTTGCACACACATCAGTCAGAACACAGCAGCACATCTCCAAGGAGGGGGGAATCCACTAGGCCTTGGAAAAGAGCTCCAGGCTAGTGTTAGCAAATAACTTCAGCTCTTTCCCATCTACGTGAGTCTGCTCCTCTTCTGATCACCTCTGTTCGTTGTCAGCCTACCACTTCAGATATGATACTGTTAGGGCCTCGTTTTTTAAAAATATAGTCCTTCTCACACTCCCAAGGAATTGCATTCTACTTCCCTCCTCTCATGTCTCCCTTCTTTCAGGAGCTATAATTTATCCTGTCAGAATGTTGCTGAATTCACTGCCCGGTGCTATGTTCAGTGCCTTAATTAATCAAGCCCTTTGATTGAGAGAGCCAAGTCCTGGGCAGCACAATATCTCTAATATATATGATGCCAGAAGGGCAACTTGGGGATCTGAAGAAAACATTAAATCCAAAACTACTACTCTAAATAAAAATGATTCATTTTGTCAGATGTGATCAAAAAGCACAGTGAATATTTAACCCTTTTAAAATATTATAATAAAACACATTGCCGTCAATCCCTTTTAAGATACTTCCCCTTTGCTTTGAACACACTTATCCCCTCAATCTTGCCACTCTCTGAAGCAGTTTTGGAAGTCCTCTTTTGTGAGTGTCTTCAGTTGTACATCACCACCTGACTGTCTTGAATCTATTCAAAATGCTTGCCCTTTCTGGTCATTTTGACTTTAGGGAAGAACCGGAAGTTGTATAGAGCCAGATTCAGTGCATAAGGTAAATGAGGACACACCATAATGTTTCTATGACTCTATCTTTCCATCAGATGTCATTTAACAGCTGCATTCACCACATTTTTTAATCATACCTCAGAAAGACACTGCTCCAGAAGTTGGTAAGAATAGGATACATGTGTTCAAAGCAAGAAGGATTATTTTGAGGGAGCTTAATGGCACCATTTTTTATCATAATAAATTTTAAAAATTTAAACATTCACCCTATATTTTGATTAGCCCTTGTAACTTATTTTTATTTATTTATTTTTGGTACTGGGGATCGAACCTGTGACCTCACACTTGCCAGGCAAGTACTTGTGCTGCTGAGCTATATCCCCGGCCCTTATAGCTTATTTTAACTGACATTGCTTTATTAGGATTTTCACAAAATTACCAATATTAAATTTCCTTCATGTATCATGTAAGTTGAGGTTTTGGGTATGGTTTTTTATTTAATTGATATGTGTGTGTTTTAATGCTTTAGATTCTAACTTTAAAAGATAGAGCTTATTTTTCCTCCAAGAAATAGCAATGAACTGTTGTCTCCACCTCCATGTGACATTTCAAGAAATGAAAACTGTAATTTTCAAAATTACAAGAAAAATGACATGGTTTTAAATCAACTTTAAATAAAAAATTTTAATTATTATTGTCTTATAATCTCTAAATATTGTTAAATATTTATCATAAGAGCTTTACTACCTGAAAAAATTGCACCACATTTTCTTAAGCCTGGATGAATTTAAGACATTTATGACCATTATAAATTATATGACATGTAGAAGAAGTCAAGGATGCCACCTCTGCTGATTTGTACCTCTTCAGAATTAGTGAAATCCAGTAGGATTTTTCAATGGGGATTTTGCCCGTGGTTTAAACAGTGCATAGTTAATGTTCAGTGGTTAGCTAGCTAATCTTAAAAGTGGCTAAATATGAATAATTATAAAAACCAACATTTACATGGCACTTTCTGTGTTATATGTGTATAGCGCTGCTTTAAGTGCTATAGGCATGTCTTATTTAATTCTCATTAAAATATCAAAAGGTAGATACTATTTCTCATAGATGAGAAAATCTGAGATGTGAAGAACCGGACTAACCCAGTGTCACATAATTACTATGTGCAAAAGCCAGAATTCACTCCCAGAGAGCTGGACTTCAGAGTTTTAATTACCATACTTTAGTGCCAGAAAGAGTTATTACGACTTCTCCCACCATGGATCATCCTCGCCAGATGGTACAATGGCTTTTCATGAGAGGAAATTGATGAGAATGGCTGAGAACATGAGAGGACATGAACAAAGATGCAAAAGGCTATAGTGGTTTGTTTAAGATTGTTCAACGAGGCAAGCAGGAAAAGATCCATTAGTACATGCATAAGTATGACAAGTCTTGCTATTGTAACTTCCGTCTCCAGCAGACAAAAGCACCCACTTCTAGCAACAGTCTCTGGACTCTTAAGGATGATTACCACATGGAAGTAAGATGGAAGCAGGCACTAGAGAACGACTTGGTTGGGAAGCAGGTGCGCGGTCCCATACATAATAGGCAGTGCTTAATTGTCAAGGCTTCTTTCACCTCTTCAGACTACTAAAGGCTCGAGGTATAATGAAGGGGTAAAGAAGGATAAACAGGGCTTAACACCCACCCAATAAAGAGTCACTGCACCAAGTCCTCCCCATTCCACAGTGCCTGGGGGCAGGCGAAGAATTCCAGCCTTGGCTAGGGGTGATGGAGATGGATCCACCAGTGGTAGCAGACACCTGTTTCTGATGCTGTAGCACAGGTGTTGTAAGTCTTGGCCTGGAGACTCTGCTGCCTTTCGGTGGGCTGAAAATAAAAGGCTGAAGTGCAGGGCCCTTGGGTGAGCAGACTTGTCAGTCCGCTAGCATAAGTAAGCTGTTTGAGTATTCCTGGGATAACTTGTGAAAGAAAGTCTGGCTCAGGCTGGGGATTTAGCTCAGTGGCATAAGCATCTGCCTGGCAAGCATGAGGTCATGAGTTCAATTCCCAGTACCAAAAAAAAAAGTCTGGCCCATGTTCACTGCTGCTCTCCACAGAACCCAAATCCAGTACTGTGACTTCCATCAACCAATTGCATGACAATCTTAAACATAATTAAAATTTTCCCACATTCTCTTTTCTGAAACCAGAGAACTCATGCTCAGAAATGACCTAATGTTTTGTCTTTAACATTTCAGAATAATCTTTAAGGATTTCTGGTAAGTCACATGATTGAAATGGAAAGGAGAGAACAATCAATTCATTATGTCCTGTACTTTTCTTATTTCTTTATCAGAACGTAGTCTGTTTTCTGGAAATGAGGGGAGTAATAGTGATTTGTTTGGGGCCTATATCCAAACACTAAATTTAAAAACATGATTTATCATCTTGGAGGATAATGATCTTTTCCCCCGTAGATTTACAGAGACTTTTGTGTAGAAGACTGACAAGGAGAGGGCTTTTTTCAGAGTTTAGTTTGTCTTATGTTGCACCCAATAATTCAAAGCTATTCTGAGTATTTTCCTGAGTCAGGAACCTGTGAAATGAAAATGCCACAACTGTCAGTGAAAACAATGAGCAAGATCAATACAAATTGCAACAGTTGGGAAGATGTTGGGGACATTAATTTAGCATTCTGTGTCTACAAAAGACCACATTTTCTGAGAAATTTCCAGTACTAGACTAACATGCAATGTAAAAGAACCCCCCCACACACACACATATCTCACGATTTTATTGGAGTATATAGTCTAGAAAACCACGCTAATACTTAAAGGACCTAAAGCAATGAGATTGCTCTTAAATCACCTCTTAAGGTCAGCTTTCTGATAGTCATTTATACTGTTTGCATCGTTTCTTTGGTGGGTGCAAGTGTGGCAAAGTATAAAACTGTTGAACACCTGAATAATCTTTATTGCGCCTGCCATGGCTGTGTTGAGATATTCTGACACCGCAGGAATCATGATTGTTCATGCATAGATTTATACTGGCTTCTTTATAGAAGACTGACAAGGAGAGAACGTGAGAGTTTCATCTCTCTTGCACTGCACCTAATAATTGAGGATATTGAAACTGAGGTCTGATTTAATCTGTCTCGACCACATTATCTAAATTTTCTTTTCATTGTCAAGTAAATGATTAACATAGGCAGCATTTTTCTCTTTCCATCTCCCCAGGTAGTTCAAATAAAAAAGCAGCAAAACATTTAGAAGCACCTATCTTTCCCTCCTTGTTTCATACATAGCCTTTATCATGTGCTATTTATTAATCCTCAATTACTTAAGGTTAAAAATACATTGTTTTCAGGCCAGGGATTTGGCTTAGCGGCATAAGTGCCTGCGCCGCAAGCGTGCAGTTGTGAGTTCAATCCCCGGTACCAAAAAAAAAAAACAAAAAAAAAAAAACATTGTCTTCATAATGTGGCAAAAAAGACTTGTATAAATGCATTTTTCCATAATGTTCTAAAAATAGATTCATTAACTTTGCTATTATTTTTGAAGTTGATGCTCCCATTTTATCAAAATCTTGATGATGAAAGGGCATGTTGAGTATAGTAAGATGCTTCAGGATTCTTGCTGCAAGGGTTACTGCATTTGCCTGGTTTCATTTTTCTCTGCCTGGAAAAAGTAACCTCCTGGCCACTGATACTTAAAACATCTTATTTTCAGCAGAGTTCTGGTGAGGAAGAGTCTCTAGCTGAATCAAGACCATCAACCAGGAAATCTGCGGCTAAGAGTGATTCCAAACTTCCAGCAATTCAGATACCAGGCAAGCAGAAACATAAAAGTACTATGACTCCCAGGAAACCAGAGCAAGCGGGCCCCAGCAAACTGTCTCCAGGTGAGTGGCTGGTTTATTGAAATTTATGACATCTAAATTTCCCATCTTAAAGAGCAATAATCAAATTGGCGGTATTAGTTAAACCCAGTGTTTTCCAAGTGGCTAATTCAAGTTTTAGAAGGACAATGATCCTATGCAAATGTAAAATCAACTTCAGAGGCAAAGAAGCACGAATTATGCAGAGTAACTGCCTGTCTACCCACGTTCTGTGCCCAGTCATCAGCTTTGGATGGCACACCCTAGAATTGCTGCCTTTTCATGTTCTTCAGCCTTCTTTGGGAATAAAGGCATTTGGCCACAGGTATGAAGTTTTATGACTCAGGCAAGAGGAGATTTCAAAAGCATCTGAATGACATAATTTATAGCCAGAGGGAGAGTAATAAAGTTTCCTACTCCTGGGTTCATCCTCTGCAGGAGAAAGGAACTTGATGAATCCCTCTTTTTGTGCAATTTGGTCAATAATTCACTCTATCCTTCTCTTGGGGCAGGAAGGTCTTAATAATATCTAGGAAAGAGCTAAAACGAACAGAAAGTTTACACTTCCTCAGGGTCATCCCCATCAGAACCGCCCTCTGTAGGAAAAATTTGAGTCCCCGGGGAGCTGTGCGTAAGTAGGGTAACTAGGCAGAAAGGTCTGCCTTCTGGGAAAGGATCCAAACTGACTGCTGAGGAATCTGTAAATAGCATGCAATTCATTAAAATCCCAATCACAGCTACTTCCTAATGCTAAATAGCTCCTGTCATGCAACTACCAGTCAAGTCTTAATGCATGTTAGAAAATGGCAGCTTTCACTCATGAGAAACACCCACGTTTTATTGCTTTAATGAAGTCACAACCAAAATCACATCTTTCACCCTTGACAGTGAAGATGGAACCCAAGGCCTCACATGCTAAGCAAGCGTTCCACCACTGGGCCACCCCCTCAACTTCCAAACCCCAAACTGACTTCTAAAACGATGTCATTGCAGGCCAAGTCCCAACTCTGCCTCCATATTTAATCAGAGGAAAGCATCCTAGTCATTTTGTTTCTTTTTAAAGACTTTCAGTAAGAATCAGGCTTCTAATTCAACTATTTAAAGGCCGATTCAGAGCAAATGAGGTCATTCTGCAAATATCTCAAAATATAATTTGTAATTTATTGAATTGAGGATGTTTTTATTGCCAAGATTTCAGGATAAGCTTTAAAAAATACAACATTGTTCATTCAATATAGTTTTTAGCCTTTCTGCTGAAACCATTACAATTTTTAGCTGTTTGTTTTGTCATTTGCAGAGAGAAATCATTAAAATGAACTGTTGAGGCTCACTCAATAATTTAGTTTGCCTGATTAATACAGATTTTTTTTTTCAGACTGAGCAAACTCCATATGGAACTTACAACATTGAAAAAAGAGGGAATTCATTCACTTTCCATCCTATAAAACATCTAATTTGAAGAATTACCAGACTGAAAAATACCAAGGTTTAAGCAGGAGAGACAAGCTGGCAGGAAGATAGCTTTTTCACCAAATGAGAGAGATTACTTTTAGTAAAGCATTGACAAAACACCAGCTTTACCACTCTATTATGGCCCTAGCCCATGTCCAAGACTTATGTAGCTGTGAACTGCACAGGGCTGGCTGTGCTCCCCTCCGAGGTCCTGGACATCGACGTCAGTGCCACAGAGACTGAATTGAGGTTGCAGCAATCCGGGTTGATCAAGATGCTGGCTAAAAGCACAGCACTGGTGTGCTATAGTCCCTTCATTTAACATGTGTGGACTTGCTCTCTGACTGTCTCTCTAGCACAGTGCCCTTTTTAAATTTTTATTTTGAGACACAATCCTGCAAAGTTGCCCAAGTTGGCCTACTGTTTACTATTCTCCTGCCTCAGCTTCCAGATAGTTAAGATTAGAGGCATAAACCACTGTGCCCTGCTATACCAAGCTTTTACTGAATAAAAAAATGATTGATAGATAGATAGATGATCTGGGACTTGACTTACTGTGAATCTATGGGATGATAACGCATATCATAAAGATTTTTTGTTTGATTGTCAGCTGCCATCTAGAATACCTGAAACAGATATTAACAACACAGGGCAAATCAGTGCCTCTATAAATACCTGAGAACGTGTCAGATTCTCACTATTGTTCACACCACCCAAAGGAGGTCACACATTCAAGTTTAAGCTCATGTGTTCCATAGAACTGCTTTGGGTGTGTTGACTCATGAGACCCCCTCATTATTTCTCTGTGTGTGGCGGGGTATGCAGTCTCCTGCTAGTGCTTGGGAATCAAAATGCTTGGGTTAGAATATGGACTCTACTTTTTATTTGCCAAATGCCTTTTGACAAGTAATTTCTCTGTGCCTCAGTTTTGTTGTCTGCAAAATGGGAGGTAAAAACATGTCCTATTTCCTGGCAACAGTCCCTTACACTGTAATCACTCAATAAATTATAACATTATGATATCTAGCATAAATAAGAGCAGCATTTGATAAAGAGAATAGAATAGAAAATACTATTTTTCTTGTCTTAAAGTTTTCCCACCCCCAATTATTTTTCCTTCACAAAAAATCAAAGATGTATTTTTAAAATCTCTAACATAAATACAGGTGGACACTTCTACTCTGCTCCAAAGTGGAACACCACGTGGAAAAAATAAAAAGGTGAATAATCAGAAAGCATTCTCCAAGCTAAAGATACATTTTACTTCCAAAAAGACATGGAAAATTCATGCAGTATGCAGGCAGCTGGGTCTGATATGTAACTGATTTAGAAATTCTCCTTCATGACCAAGGTGAACACCGGTGTGGGATGAAAAATAAGCCTAGCAGAGCTGCTTGTATTTCATAATTCTCTATGTATCGGTGAGATACAGAGCAGTCAGCTGGCCCCGCAAGGGTAGAGGTACATGGGCCATGAGGCAGCTCTGGTGGCTTCCAACTCCTGCCTGCCCTTACACGCTTCCCAGCCCCAGCCTGGGTTGGAAGGGAGCCATCTCTCCTTTCCAGGACACTGAGAGGCACCCAAAGGCCATCATGCCGTGGGGTTCTGGCGCTGGAAGTCCTGAAGTGCTCTTTACCCAACTTCCAGGCACATGGGAAGCCACTGTGCCCTCTCCCGCTCTTGGCTCTCACCTGGAGCTGCGGCAGAGCCCGCCCCTAATTACTCCAGGAAAATGGATCTGGATGGAGTCCTGAGAGCCTGCTTCCAAAATCTTGCCCTTTAAAACAAAGCCAACTGCTCTGAAATTATCCTCGCTTATTAGTGAGTTCAACCTTAGTCATTACCAGATTCAGATTTACAGGAAGAGCAAGACCTGTTCTGTCTTATTGTGGCTTATCTTGAAGACATGTTCTTGTAAAGCGAAGCAAAAGCAGTGAATTCAGGTTTTAAAAGATAAAAATCTAAAATAACTGTGGTCCCTTTTGGACTGAGATATATTTGTTTAAAGAGCAGCTGGAAGAGAATTTGAGAGCAAGTCCTAAATCTTCATAATTTGCCTCATAAATAAATTCTATTGAAGTTTTTTTTTCCTGAAAGGCCAAGATTAATGGGTTTCTCAGCAAGTCCAGTTGGTGTCCAACAACTTTCCAAGCTATCTGCCCAAGTTAGAAAAAAATAACAATGGAAATTAATACTCCCATTTTAATAGAGAAAATGATACTTCTCAGTCTACACTTCTGAGATGGATTGCTTCAGGGGTGTCACAGAGAACAGAATGTGAAGTCCTGTCTTAGAAGCCTGACCCTACACTCTGTAGCCCTATAAATGGGAGCTGGTGACTTCTCTGAACTCAGTTTCCTCACTAATAAAATGGAGTTACAGCACTACCTACTCCACCAGGCAGATACAAGGATTACAATCCCAGTTATTGACTGGGCCGTAGGTAAATGCCAATCCCTCAGTCCCGCCTCTATTTATGAAACTTGCTACTCCTAACACTACCTGTTGCACCAGAACCAGCATCTCTATGAGAAAACTCCTTGGCCAAAGAAACTTTAGTTTGAGATGTTAAACACAGTATATCTTAGTTCTAAGAGCTTTAATATGATCATTAATTCAGTCAGCCATTTATCTAGTAACCATAAGGAAATCAACAAATGGTTCTACAGCCTCCCTTGTCTCAGGGTGTAAATACCAGAGAGAACTGGTTTTCTCACCCATCACTCATTTACTCAGCCCTTTACTTCACGAATCTTCTTTGTGGAGTCTGGGAAACAGAAATAAAACACTCAAGACCTGTCTTCCAAGGCCTTCCTTCGCCTAGTGGGCCAATAGGGAAATGCACATTGTGACCAGGGTTAAATCCCAAGAGCTGTGGTGAACGTGAGCAAGATGAAAATCCTGGAGAACAGGGAACTTATCCAGGTGAAGAGAGAAGAAAGATGTGCCCAACAAGAGGTGCTAGGCATGCAAAGGCCTCCACAGAAGGACCCAAAAATCACCCAGGGTCTTTTACTTCTGAATGTCCCCAGACCAGTAGCAGAAGCATCAACAGAAAGCCTGTTTGTTAGAAACGCAGAACCTGAGGTCTCCACCCAAACTTACTGACTGGTAAACTGCATCTAACAAGACTTTAAGGACATTTGTATGCACAAAAGTTTGAAAAGCTCTGATTTATGGTCACCTTCAAATTAAGAAGTATAGAGGATAAAATTGAGGCTTCGTAGGTAAACAAAGGTTCCCAGGAGCCTTGAAAGTCGTGCTACAAGCCAAGGACCACCAGTCTTCAGAGGGGTGTATGCAGGGAAGTGATGCAGTCAGAGTGGCATAATTAAGCGGATGCTGGCTGGGAGAAGGGGGTGCTGGGGAGAGTGCGGGTAGCCAGATGCAGCTATGACCAGGAGCAAAAGCAGAGAGGATCAGAAAGAGGGTGTGAGCTTGGGAGGGGGGGACCCAAGGAAATAAGTCTTGCAGAACTTAGTGACTTGGTCGTTAGAATCAGGAAAGGGAGGATATCAGAGAACTCAGGAATCTTACTCAAAAAACTAAGCCCATGAAAGTTGCCATATAAAGCTTCAGAAGGCAAGAAGAAAAGTGTGAGTCTCATCCTGTGGTTCTGTCTTTGAGGTGCAGGCATGCCAGCCGGGTGGCAATGCCAGGCAGCCCACAGGTACCCAGGTCAGTTGATCATTAGAGCACCCCTCATTGCTAGTGGAAATCCAAGGCCTCAGAGAGAAAAAGGGGTTGAAATTTGCATGAGAGTGAGTGGAGTCAAAAGGGGGAATGGTGAAGGGACTTCGGGCAGTACAGTAAGGACGGTAAAGAAAGAATGGGGGATGATAATTATGTGTAGAGAAAATGACCTGAGAAGTAGAAACCACTCCAGGAGACATTTAGGAAGGAAAGGGTGGAAATATTTCCCTGAATCCTCTGGCAGGACACTCCTGAGTCACTTCATAGTGTCATCCACTGCAGGCAATGGCTGTTAACTGGGTGGTCACAATGATTTTAACCATTCATTTTAGAATCAGCTGATTTAGCTACACATCTCCCAAACTTCTCTCATTAGAAGAACCATTAGGAAGACACTTCACTGAAATACAAATGCCTGCTTCCCACCCCTGACCCTGAGTTTCTGAGTTAGCTACATGCCACTAAATCAAAACCTCAGATAATTAACTTACAAAGAGAAACAATTTCTTTTGGCTCATAACTTTTGAAATTGCAGTCCAAGATAGGGAAATCCATTGTTTCTGGAGTCGTGGCCAGGCAGTATATCATGATGGGCTTGTGTGATGGAAGAAATCACTTATCCCAAGGCTAGGAAGAAAAAGGAAGAAAGAGGAAGGGATCAGGGTCCCACAGTCCCCTTCAAGGACATACTTCCAATGACCTAAAGTCCCTACCACCTCTCAATGGCCTCCATCATCTCCCAATGGCACCACCGTGGAGACCAAGCCTTTAACACATGGATCTTTAGGAGACACTGATCCCAGCCATGGCAGCATCTGAATCTCCAATAAACAGGCCTGCAAGACTTTTGAACCAGCACTGCAGGTGATTCTCATCCCACTGTCTCAGAGTCTTGTTTCTCAAACTTTGTGTCCATGGGAAACACTTTGATGTTTCCCACGGACATAAAGATTCTGGCCCAGAGTTTTGACTGGGCTAAGAAGTCCCTGGACAGGTTCATGTTGCTGCCCAAGAACCATGCTTGCAGAGCAAGGCGAGAGAGATCCGTGTCTCATTTTGTAGATGAGGAAACAGGTTCTGAGAAGGTAAGCAGTGACTCAAGGTGACCGAGCGGTTAGTGGCAGGAATGAGGGCAGTACTCTGAGTCATTACTCCATCAGGCGCTCGTATTTTATCTCTAGTGAGGTTGGCAGATAAAATATGAAATTAGAAAACAAACCATTCATTTCATTTGGACACCTTGCTCATCCACCTGCCTTTCCCCACCTCTTGGTTCCTCTCTCTTCCCATGATCACACCAGGATCTCTCTGCTTTTCTTCTTCCCCCAAGCTTTACCTCTGCAGCAGAAAGGCCAGATTAGGGCATGACCATAGCCTCCTAGCAGGGGCAGCTGGAGGATTGCAGGAGAGAGCCTGATGGAGTGAGACCCCACAGGCCACCATCTGTTGCTGCCAGAACAGCTCCTTAGACTGGCTGTGGGAGATGAGAGGAAGCGCCTTCCACACGGCTGCCTCAGGGCTTTCTGGAGAACTTGCCAGGGAAGAGTTGCCCTACATCTGTCAGGGCTGCTGGAGAGAAGTGGCCAGAAAAGGGTGTAAAGGTGACCCCATTTCCCTAGGTTAACTCCTCGGTGACTCAGATATATCTAAGTGAGCAGCCTTCCAGGCAGAAAAACCAGGTCCATGGCATCTGCTACACCCAGAGACCCCACTCCCAAGCCCCAGAGAATTTTTGAGTTTTGATTCATGCACAGATTTTTTAAATGTCCTTTCCCACCATGCGTGCTGCTTCCTGATTGCTCTTTTTCTTTTGTGCAGGTGACAGCAGAGAGCACCCCCTGTTCTGTGTTGACTATTCCCCTTACTGCTCCGTCTTTGCTTTCTCCCCTGTCCAGCAGCCTAACACCAATTGCTGCTGCCTCCTCCTGCCACTAGTGCCACCTGCCTCCCCAGCAGCCCGGGGCTCTTCCACGAGCCTCCCTCCAGTCATCTTTCCCACCATGACAAGCCCAGTTTCGGCCTCCCCAGACCCCATGCCCGGGGCTCCAGCATCTCTCTGTTACTTTCCCATCTCCTGCCCAACTCCAGCTGAGACCCCTGTGCTGTTGCTGTCTGGCCCCAGAAGACCCAGCAAAATCTACCTCGTGTGGTAGGTCGCCTCTGGCAAGGCACACAGCACAGTGGAGTGAGGGAGAGGGAGATGCCAGGACTCCAGAAGGCAGGTGGACAGGAGAAGGGCCAGAAGTCGGTGCCATGGACAATACCAGGAGGTGCAGTGCACAGGGGAGCAGGAAGATGGGACAGCACTGCTGCTTTCCTCGGGCTCAGCTTCTGCTAGTGTAACTGGAGTGAACGTCTAATAAAAGCCCATCATCTCCGGAGGCTCATTTGATTTCTTAATTTCTATGTCTGGCACCCTTTGGAACGTCACCACCAGAAACCCCATAGGTTCTTCTGTGTCTGATCACACCCTTGGCTATGTGAATGAGCACATGCCGAGGCCACCCTGAGGGGGTGGCACCGGGCAGATTGTTCCGAAAGCACACAGTGGAACTGAAAAGCCATCCAGAACCGCACTGAGGAGGGACAAAATTAAAGGGCTCAGTCAATGTTTACATTCCCTTTCCTGACTACTTATTAGGCATTGCATTTCCTCAAATCAAAAATCCCACCTCCTGAGATCCAAATAAAACATATTTATGGTACATAATTAGGCTTTAATTAAGATCTCCTCTGGGTGTGTGAGACGACACACATTTTTAGTGCAGTGCACTCAAACAGGCAAATAGACTCGAACTATTATTTTTGACTATACAGAAAGCTGCCTATTGTGCCAAAATAACACTGGCTGTAATTCTTCCCAAAATCCAAAAGGAGCAATAAATTTTTCAAAGCAGCGTCTCTTAGAAGGAATCTTGGCCCCTCCCTGGCACTGGCAATCCTGCTCAAAGTAGTGCTGGGGAAAATGAAGTTTCAGGAATTATATTTTCCTCCTTTTCAATTGTGTCTATCAAGAACTGTGTCTGTGTATGGCAAGGGATCTGAGGACAATTAGGTGTATAGAAGAAAGGTAGACAGTTGAATGGACTTGGTTCTCCGTAGTCAGAGTCTTACGTAAATACGAGGCTTGTACATTTTGTTCCTTTCCTGATCAGGTTAAGAGCTATTCCATTAACAGTCGTGATTTCCTAGCATTATCAGGCGAACTGAGGCAAATCCCCTTTACTGATGTAACTGTTCAGTTCCTTTGGTACCAGATGTGTCACCCTGCTGAGACGGTAGAAGAGAGTATGTACTGTACGTTATCCAGAGCAAAACACAGCCTTCCCCCAAAGTCACTGACAAGCAGGATATTGAGTACTTGGCAATGAGTTGCACACACATGCTTCCCTTTTCTGTAAGGCAAAAAGTGTGTTGTACTACCTGAAGAGGAACTTACATTTCATCTACACTGTAAATATGAGTTGAGTTTCCTGCAGAATAATATATGCGCCATGCCATGTTGAAGTCCCATCTTAGAAAGGCCCCAAAGTTCTAAAATTTGGTTCACAGTCCATGTGGGTAATGTGATTAGCAACTTGGTATAAGTGATGAGTGCTCAAAACTCTTAAACACATGTATGCAAATTATGTAGTCGTGCAAGATTATCTCATTTGTCACTGTGATTGCAGATAGAGAAGAAAAATCACTTTGCAAGAATTTGCTTTCTACAGAATCTAAAGGATATCACAGGACGAAGTCATCAGTGCAGCCAAATTAGATCATAATCTTTAAGGTCATGACCAAAATATCCTACTCATCTTTTGTGAACTCTCAAACTGTTGCAAGCAAGGGCACACGGGTATTTGTTGAGCAAATTACTATAAGAAGAGTTGCTATTTGCCTTTTGGATTTTATAAAAGAAGACTGGGGAGTGAATCAACAAGAACACACAGGAATGAAGGCTGCTGAATAAGTTATTCTTAACCTGCAAAACCTGAATAGCAATATATTTCTGGTCAAATTCTTGTCTCTCACAGGAGTGACCTCAGATTTCCCATTATTAGGAGTATTAGTATTATTACTCTTTTTAGTACAAGAAGCAGCTATCGTTTACAATAGCTGATCAGCATCAAAGACTGAGTTAGACCATTTATATATGTTATTGCTAAATGCTGCAGTAACTTACAGTCATAGCTAGGTCATTAAACTCCAAGCTCCAACTTTCCACTACTGGAACAGCAAAGCTGGAAAAACAGATATGCTCAGTGTGTGCAATTGTGTTTGATAGTGAAACAAAAAATCTGATGAAAAAACTCATACCAGCAGAACGTTGAGTCAGGCATCAAGTCACAAAGGGCACAAAGGACACAGCAGGGTGATGCTTCAGTCGAAGTGCCACCCTCACTCAGAAAACATGTAGTGCTTGGGTTAGTGCACTAAAACATTTGTCATGCTTTTTTTTTTTACTTTGCATAAAATACTGTATCCATGGCCCCAAAGAAAGTAAGAACATCTGTAAAGTTAAAAACAAATGAAAAGCATAGTAGAATTAAAGAAAGAAATCATTGCAAAATGTATTAAGGTCCTAGAAAAATAAATTTATAAATGTAATTTTGGGGCCTCAGAACCAAATATGTGGTTTTCCATTATTTCTTGTGGGGAAAAATGTGTTTAGTTCTTGAACTTTTCCATGTTCAGACAGGAATTATGAATGAATTGAGTTCAATGACCGAGTATCGCTATACTCTCATTTTACAGTTGCAGGCACTAAGGCTCAAATTGCCACAGGTCAGGAGATTCTGGCTTTGCTTCACTTCCAGGCCTGGTAAAATAATCTCCAAGTGTTTATTACCTTAGTTCACTGAGAACTTGATTAGAGGAGACATGGTAATAGTTTTAGAAATCATTTAAGGGACCTGCTGCTTTGAAGAAAGCAGCTTTTTGAGCAACAACAATAAAAATGACCTTGTATCATGAGTAATCTTAGGCAGTTTTCTTGCTTTTTTTTTTTTTAAGTGTATTCTGGTTTTGAAGTTTCCCATAGTTCGGTGCTGAATGCATCTTCTTGAGCCCTGCAAATCGTACTCGGCACTTAGTAATGCTGCACAGCAGTGTGAGGCAATGCACAGAACAGCTGGGGATGGTCTTTGTCCTTAAGGAGCTCATATTCTACACAGAGCTTACTAAACATTAAGTAATTAATGCTAAAGGGCACTTTAAAAACAAAATAAGGGCTCTGCAGAAGGCAGAGTGAAAGCAGATTTGGTTGACATAAAACCATTTCTTGAAAGACCAGCTGGCTGGTGCTGGCTGGGGAAGAAAAAGGACTTCAGGGAGAAAGGATTACACCCAAGAAGGTGGGTGTGCAGGGCTGCAGGCAGTGTGAAGTTCTGCTGCTGGGAGTGGAGGGAATGTGAGTGTTTGAGGAATCAGGGTAAAATCCTCCTCAGCAGAACGTTTGGGACAGGTCTTCATTTACAGCCTGACCTGACCCCAGGCCTGCCCATTCTCCAGCTTCTTCCTCAGTTAGAATCCTAAACCTTCCTCCCATAGAAGCAGCGGTTGATCTCTAAAAGTGAGGGAAAACTAAGGCCTCAGGTGACGAGACAGAAGCTCTGCCTTCAAGGACTGCAATTTTGGGTGCTGAGAAAATGCTTCTCCCACATCTTCTGTGACACACCCTTTACTTAGAGCACGCAATTCCTTTATCTCTCATTCTTCTCTCTCCACTCTTAAAGAATCACCACTCTGCACCTGCTAAAGAATATATGCTTCCTTTCCAGAGAACTTCTGCTCTCTCTCCTCTTTTCTGGACACACGCTCTTTGGACTCCAGCCAGTGTCAGCAACACCCTCCAGCTAGTCAGCTCTCTGTGGAGCATCATTCCCTGTCCTGAAGCTCAGAACTACTGTCTCCTCCAACCCCCAAGATCTGTCAGGAGCAAGCAAAACCCAACATTGTATTAAAATAGGCTCCATGGGCTGCCAGAGAGAACTTCCATCTCTTCCTTGAATTTGGACGGAAACTTTCATGCAATTACAACCTACAGCCTGAAACATAAATCTGGTCGTCCCCACATGCCAAGAAAGGCAGTCCTCACATGTACCAGTCAGGGATCCGTCCCAGCTTTACCCTATGTTGACTGCTCACTACATCTGTTTGTGAAACTCATAACTGTCTAAAAGCCCATGAACCAAGCAGATTCTCTTAGGGGATTTAGTGCAGGTATTCATGATTTAATTGCCCTTCGAACCCAAGCACTTACAAAGATGCGTGGAAATTCCGCCCACATTCACATGCTTGTGTGATGCTTAACATATGAGAAGAAGAAACTTGACATTAATACCAGCTAGCAAGCTAATTCCAAATGGGAACTTGCAAAGAGCTCCCTGGGGATTCAGCCCACGGTAGCACTCCAGCTACTGTCCTCCAGTCTGGTACAGCGGTGAGGAGGACATGAGCAAGAAAAAGATATTTGGTCCCAAAGTCTCCGAACCTTGAGACTTTGTAAGACCATGTTTGCTGCTAATAAGCAACCTGATGATACAAATACAGAGGCACAAAGTATGTTGTGATTTGAACCTGGCTGAGCCCTTGGAGAGCAAGGCCATTGTGTGTCCCAAAAGCCTTCTTGACACACCCATGTTACCAACAGGCTCATCCAACATCCATGGATTGAAAGGTAGAAGCTTCTTAGCAAAGGAATGGGCTCTGTAGCCCTAGTATTGCTGATGTCATGGGTGCCCATTAACACTAATAACAAACTTGTGAATTAAGTATTGTTATTTCCAAATAAGAAGTGGGCTAACTGAGGCTTGGGGAAGTAAGCAATTCCCCTAAGCTAGGGAGTGAGTCAGGTTTCAAGTCTGTCTCTTCTCTGATCTCCTGGGTCCATTCTCTTAACTATACCACCTTCCTTCCTCATTGCTAAGTGCTCTGGGCATTTTTTATATGGAAGACGTTTTCCTGCAAAAAGTTAATTATTGAAAAGATTTTGTACCTTTCTATGGCAGAAGCACCAAAGATCTTATCAAGGAAGGTGAGACCAAACCTGGGGAGATTGACAGTCAGCCCAGAAATGCACAGTTTAAGAGTGTCTGAGGACAGAAGCAGACAGAAATGGCAGCCACCAGCAAAGACACCGACTCTCTGGGGATCAGGTAAGAATTGTAGCTGCCACAGTTTGGTCTTTGGGGAAGAAGACAGACTTGTGTTGTTACCTGGTGATTTCCTTCTGATTTTTAGATGTTTGTGTTTACATGTTTTGGGCACTTGCCTTTAAATGAAGTGCTTAATGGGTTTTAAAAGAAAACTACTTCATCTCAGCTGTCTTTCTGCAAGACAGGGCTGTGGGAAAAGGAAGTAGGGCCCTGGTCTTTCACATTTCTTTCTCTGTATAAGCATGACTGATTGTTCATGGCTTTGAGTGGATGCAGCATAGAGGGAAGTGGAGAAGCAGCTTACAGCTCCAGGTCGGTCCCACCTGGCCATAGTTTCCACTCACCCTCCCAAAGGGTATGGATATCCATCAGGTGGCAGGTGGATCACCTGCCCACCCCACTTTCCCAGGACCTCCCCTCTGATCCAGGGCAAGATCTTAATGCGTAAGAAATAGCATCAAAAAGAATATATGCTTTATTCCAAAACACTGGCTTAGTGGAGGCCTCGTCTTTCTCAATTTCTGTCCAAAGGCCCATGCCATCTGCTTTACTAACCCTGTCGCCTTTCCCTGTGGTGGCAGAAAGGGAAAGAGATCAGGACCTAATAACTCAAGGAAAGAGACATATCACAGCCAACATTTCCCTTAGAGAAGCCGCCAAACATTGCACACTGTTGTTACTAAAAGAAGACAGCAAATGATATTAAATTGAATTTATTTTATTCTAGTAATAGACTAGTAAAGTAGCCAATCTGAAACAGTTTCTCAAAAAAAAAGAAACACACAACTGAATGTGATAGATCAGTGATACAAATTTGTTCTATTAAGGGGTAGAATTTCGGGCTAAGAGTAAGGTATAATAAATAGGCACATAGAATAAAAATAAATAAATAATGAAGATAGCAGCCTTCATATATCAACGTGATGTATACTGGTGGGTGCATGCAGAAGAACAAGGGAGAGTGTAGATGTCTCAGAATTAGGAGCAATTGGAGAACATAGGAACCTATAGCACGGAGATATCCCTAGCGGTCCAGTGACTGAATACCTCCAACTAAGAAGTGCGGGCCTCAGTTCTAAAGCTGCAATTCTTCTTCCTGGAAGTGGGGTCCTGGATGGTCACAAAGTTACTCTGGACTCTAGTTTCCTGCCTAAAATAAGAATAATGAGATTTATCATGCTACATTGTTATAAAAACTAAACAAAATAATAGACCAGTCCTGGCACACAGTGGATCCCACAAAAAAAGGACTGAACTATTATTAGTTTTTCTCCAGAGACTCACACTTTCAGATATTATTCAAAAGGTGAAGTTCTTTATACATAAAATGTTCCTGGGCCCATGGGCACACTATATCCTCCATCTGCACCCAAAAGACATCTCCATAATTCTTTCTGTAAGCCACTGAAAAATAGTCGCCATTTTCTGTTACCTCAAGGATCCTTATCTTTTCCCAATTATCAGCTCCTTTTTATTCCTTTTTTCCCATTCTACCTTGGCTTGCATAATTGCAGTAGGAACCAGATCTTTGAATGGTAATCAGTGAGCAATTGGAGAAAGTGTGACCAAAAGCTCTTGCAAATCAAATTTAGAAAACATGAATACCTAATAGAAAAATAAGGAGTATAACAGACAATTTTGCAGAAGAAATATTTATGGTTAATAAACATTTTTCTAAAGTTCAAGCTCAGTAGGTAATAAATATAAATTCATATGTGAGTTAAATTCGGCTTATCAAATTGGTTAATATTTACAAATGGTGTTAATAAGGATAGTAAAACTAACGACTAACACTTCCCAGCACTGCTATGTCAGGTGCTATTGATTACTGGTGACATAGAGACATTTTCACATCCTACCTAGAGGATAATTTGGCACAAACTACCTGGGAAGTAATTTGGCAAAATGAGTCAAAATTCTCTAGAAAGTTTATGACTTTTGACTTGGCAGTTCCACTTCCATGAATCTATGCTAATATACAAACCAGGCTATCTATCAGTGTGGTCTGCATACTGATAAAATCACAAAACAACCTATATATGGGGCCGAGGATTTAGCTCAATGGCATAAGCACCTGCCTGGCAAGTGCTAGGTCATTGAGTTCGATCTCCGGTACCAAAACAAAAAACAAAAACCAAACCTATATACCCAACAACAGAGGAAGAGTTAAACAAACTATGATATCTTCATGCAATGTACCTTATACTAATATTGTTCTTAAAGAATCATTAATGACATGAGATAATGCAGATAAATGTTTGGGGAAAGAAGGTAGGGCATATAGTTGTATCTACAGAAATGTCACCATTTTGTTTTTGAAAAAAGTATAGTATACCTCGGTTCATGAATGCTTCTGTTCTCAGACAAAATTTTGCTTCTACTCACAAACTACATCTGGTATGAAACACAACCACGGCCCCACAAACACAAATGTGGCCATCTTCCCCAAAACCGTAAACAAATTAAGTTCATGAACCAAGGTCCCACTGCACCGAAGGCTAAGGGAGCTCTACACTGTGAATTCAAAGGATTTCAAGGAGCATGTAGGCATAAAAGGAAGGGTTTTGAGGCCTGTGGTAAAGCACCTCAAGACATCTGATTCTTAAAATGCTGAGCTGAAGCAGGATAAAAATGACCCACAGACCTTGAGTCTGCAACTCCCCCAGAAGTGTGAACAATGGTCATCGGAGCTTTTTGTTATGAGTATAGTTAGATTATTTCCTCCTCTGCTGTCATTTCCAAATTTTCTCCAATGACCACAGATCACTTTTATAGCCAGGAGAAAAAAAAAAAAAGTACAAGGCTCCTGGAATGTAGGATGCTATTGGTCAAGCACATAAGGAAGTCCAGACCAAATGCCTAGCTTTAGGGCAAGCAGACACTTGTTCCAGTTTCATTTTGTGTGCCCAGAACTCCTGGAGATGGCAGCCACCTCTGTCCACCGCGGGAGCCCAGGCAGGGCCTCAGGGAAGCATCCAGCATCTGCAGGGCCTGGGCTATGAATAACACATCCCTGGCATAGCAATTGCACTGTTTATTCCCAGCCCCAGAGCTATTGAAATCTGCTCCCACTTTGATAGACACAAAAAAAATGGGGTTAAAATAGAATAAACATAGAATGATGTAGTCTACCACCTTTAGGGAGAGCGCGCACACACACAAACACACACACACACACCCCAGAGAAGCTCCGATTGCATCTTTAAAGAGGAAGACAGTAGTCGTGGCCTCAAGGAAGGCTGAAGACCCTCTCCTGGATGGGTTTCAGGGAGCCGTGAGAGCTTTATCATGAGATTGTACCCTTGTCACCCCGTGACAGCACCATAGGAAGCTTCCATGAAATGAGCTCCATTCTCGTTGAGTTTCCAGTTTCTGTTTTTCAGAAGTCACCTAATGGATTCCTTTGCCCAGTGAATTTCTCCCCTTTCCTTGTTCAGAGACCTGAGCTAAACTGGCCTGAGGCAGCAGGGAAGGCGGGGAGCTCCGTATCCTCTAGCAGGATCCATGTGTTCAGGGACCCACCAGAAGCATCAGGTCCCAGCACTGTTAGCTGATTTCTGAAGCCTTTCTTCAAATTCAAAATGAAAAACAATCAATCAGAGCCTACACTTGGACTCTTATTTATATCATTTCTTCTCAAGCAAACAAATTCAGTTTGTTACCTAGAAGCATCAGTGTCTTCAGCCTGGTAGGGTGGGCAAGTCAGCTCCACTCCTCCTCATAGATAGCCAGGTATTTAAAACATCCTTAAATTGCAGATACATCTCTTACTGGGGTTTATAAAACCCCATGAGGGGCCTGTAGGAGAGTTTAACTGATTTCTGGAAGAGCTGATGACTAAAGAGTCACACGGTGTCGCTATATGTCTCATGCAGCTAACAATAAAAGAAGCTTACAGAGTATTAGGACACCAGAGACTCAACCTGGGGCTTCCTAGTGAACAGCCTCAATTAAAGCCAGTCAGTATTGACTTGGCCTTGGCTGAGCTGGCCACTCAGAGGATTTGCATTTCCCCAGCAGAGCTGTTATCACAGACCTTCCTGGACCCCTGGACCCTGTCCACTCGACAGGCAAACTGCTTTAAAAACTAAGTGATAAGGACAGCAGAGCATCATCAGATTGCTAAAGCACAGAGAAGGGAATGCAGGGCAGGGCCGGGGTGGGGTGGGGGAGGTGTGTGCCAGAAAGCTCATCGGGACTAAGAGAAGCAACCAGACTAGTACTTTCAGTTTTCTATCCACATTGTCAGAGTGAAAAACCCTCAACCACACACACCACCATAAATTCCATGGGTCCTGGTTTTCACAAGGAAATTGGAAATCCAGCCAGTGTCTTAAGGGATAACATAACGCAGGGTGGTGGTTAAGAATGCAAACCCTAGCATCAAGCAGGCTTGGATTCAAATGTTCACGCCATCAGTTACTAGAAATGCAATCTTGTATTGCAAGTTACGTGAGCCTTGCTAGGTCTTGCTACCCTCAGTTCTGATGTGGTATGATTGTGGTACCTCTTTCATAAATTGTGAGGCTTACCTGCATGTCTGGTACACCTAGCATGATTCTGACCTGCTTAGGGTATATCCTCAACAAGTAGAGGATTTTTATTTTTTGTATAAGGCAAGATTTGAATAAGTGACCCCACCAATAGAAATTCCTACTCAGTGGGCCCTTTACCTCATTCTTCTATCTTTTCATACTTTAGAATTGGGAGGGCAGGAAAGGTAAAGATTCAGCAATAGTGAGAGGTTATGAGTTTACTAGAGGCTAATGACTTCTTTTAAATTTTATTTTAAAGGGAAAAAAACAGTAAACTGAAACAAAACAAAACAGTGATAGGACAGTAGGAAATCCACAATCATTACTATATTGTACATTGTTATCCTCAGGGCGGCCGACGGCGCGGGGTGGTGGGGAGAGGCCTCACGGCTTCCTTGCTGCTTCTCCCCAACTGGCCTGGTAGAGGCTAATGACTTCTGAGAGATGTATAATTTGTATTTCCATTAAATAGTAAGCATGACCACCATCATTAGTGTACTCAGTCACCAACTTTTAGAGCATTCTGCCCAGTCCACCAATTTGCCAAGATAGATTATACTTTTCTTAAGTTTTCATAAAGCCGTGTGTGAAGCAGAAAAGTCATAAATATATGTTGCATGAATCTGGATGAAAAAAGGCTAGTGGTTTTTCTTGAAGTCATTCCCACAGTGCTGGTTTTCCTTTTCAATAAATACGGAATGAAAACCAATATTTGATGAGACATGTATCTGTCCTCAGCCCTGACTAGCCAGTCCTGAACTAGACCAGTCCTGCCGAACCTTCTCCAGAAAGACTGTACCCTCAGAGTCATTCTCTATCTCCAGAACCCACCTGAGTTCCACAGGTGTGGACGGAAGAACCCAGAAGCAGTAAAAGAAGCCAGCTGTGCCGAACTCCTCCTGTAACTACCACTGTTTTGGTCACGTACGTTTTATTCTCTAGGGATTTTTTTAAATGATTTCTCACGTAGAAGGCTTTCATCCAGGGCATTTTAACAGAATAATGAATTTGTCTCTTTTCAATGCAGATCCAGTAGTTCAACAGGAAGACTCGATGTGGGCAGGTAAAATAAAGCTGAAGAGGACAACTCAAGAGAGAAGAAATTTGGTCTCATCCTCACAGCTGATGAGGACAGCTGAGAACGCCACTGAAGGAAACAAACAGAGAGACCCAACTTCTGTTTCCCTGAAACAGCCTCGTTCAGCCGTAACTCAGACCTTCCAAGGAATGAGGGGTCCTCAGGTGTTGAGTGGATCCTTGGAACCATCACTCACACCCCTCACCATGGGAGGTCCAAGAAGGACAATGTGTAGGTTCCAAGAGGAAGGATTTTATTCCAAGTCTTCACGGAACACTAAAGGAGAAAATGATGACACCGAAAAAGAAACCTACACAGAACAAATTTTGTTGAGTGGTATGCAATCTCCCTGTTCTCCTTCCAAATATAAACAAAGTAGATTTCTTGGGACATCTGTCTCTCAAGCCAAAAATAAAAATTTTGAGGAAAATGCTGAACATTGCAGAGGTAATTCTTTAAGAAACAAGCTCAGTAATGGCTCATTACAAATAAGCAATACAATGGAGCCAGTGACAAAGCATTCTTCTGTCAGGCAGACGATGTTCCAAGTGCCCAGACCGCCTGACGGGGAGTCCACTGAAGACAACGACAATAGAGACAGTAAAAATAAGAAAAAGACCTTTGATTCATGCAACACCAAATCCGAGTCTAGCCCACACAATGATCTCAATGCTACTAAAAAAGTAACTAGTGACTGCATTTCTACAGATGATGGGCCTGGTGGTATCCAGGAAAGAGATTGCCAAGACTATTTAAATGGTTCTAGAAGTTCTCCAAACTACTTAATTTCTGGTAGACCAACAGCTTCAAGATCATCCACGAATTCATCTTATAATGCTCTTGGATCATTAACCCATGTTTCTCTGAGTGATCACATTCCAACAGACTTGTCAGCGTCATCTACTTTGGGTCACACTGTAGACCCAAGATTCAGTGTTTGCCAGCCGCTACCTGCTATTAGAAGTAGGAATCCATTTGCCAATACCGAAAACCACAATTATTTTCCAGGAAACAGTGCACAAGAATTTGATGTCAGGGGAGCAGAAGACATTAGTCCACCGAGCCAACCTCAGGGAACTCCCTTAAATGCAGATCTCTTATTAAATCCTCAAGGCAGCTGGTCCTCGGTGGATTCTCCTCCTTGTTCATCTCTGCCCAGAGGGAATTTACAAAGTCACTGGCATGTGCTTGAGTCCCTGCAAGAAAACGTATCTTTCACTTTCTTTGTCGTATCAGAATTCCCAAACCAAAATGATAATATAAACGGTATGTCTGTCTCTGGTTTCACAAATGAAAAAGGAGCTTCCGAGAAAAAGGTAGACTCGGAGAATCTCAAGAAATTGCAAGAAAGGTGAGGAACCTTCATACTTATATGCATAATAACCATACATGGTTTTTTTTTTCTATTTTTCCAATGCTAAAGTAAGCATTTCTTTCAGCAGAGTCACAGAAATTTTGAATCATAGATAGGCTATTCCTTGACATTTTAATGATTGTTTATTTTGAGGAAATTGTCCCTATTCTGTTGCTCTTAAAATATATGTGTATAAAGCTTGCTGTTCATGTTCTGTTCTTTCAGTATTCCCCAAATGGTTTTTCCTTAAATTCCATAACCCTAAGAAAGGGAAGTCTGCTAGGTATAATGGTTTCTGACAGCTACACAGGGCTAAGTCTTCTCCCTAGCAATTAGGAACCAGGATTTTGTTATGAAAAGGTTGCCACCTCCCCAGAGAATGAACCATGCAGCACTTGAAGTTCACAGCTCTGCCTCATGGGACTTGTCGCAAATCTAACAGTTCTAGAATTTGAACCTTCCAAACTAAAAGACTGGTTCCAAACAGTTACCATAGTTACTTCAGTTCTCTGAAGGCCTGTGCCAGGGTAACCACTGCCTGCATTTTATGTGCTCTTTGTCATGCATGAGACGGAGAAAAACAAGATCTTTTTAAAATTGCCCTTTTCTTTGATCTTTCCTTTCTCGTGAGGTGATTTTTGGGATACTTAGCAGCTACGAAATTCGATACTTTAAAAAGTCATTCTTAAACAACTGTGTCAGAAACCTACCATTTCATTTATGATAGGTGTTTACTAATCTTGACTTACTGATCTGGAAATTGATTCTTGGAATGTGAGCCCTCTTTGTGTACAAGTTAGTATGGCTCATCTGGACCATTAATTATCCTATTGATGTTCATTTGGAAGCAGGAGAATTCCGTGGCAATGAATTAAAAATGAAAAAAAGAGGAGGAGAGAATGAAACAAAGGCTGCATATATACCTCTCCATGTCTTCTACCCAGCTCCAGAAATAAAGTCTGTTCTAGTTACAAGGACCTTTTCTTTCCCATAGTAAAAGAGCTACCAGAAGAGGGGTCCATGGTTAAGGCCAAGAGGCCTCATGGCCACCCATTCTCAAATGACAACCCAGAAAGATTGTCTTCGGACACAGTTCTTGGAAATCTGAACTCCTACTTCCCTATAGTGATGCCTTTGGGCTCAAAATAATTTCTTTTAAATTGCATGCACTTCCAAGGCATGCTAATGCATTGAATAACTATATGTATAGAGGACTTAGTTTACCAGATGCTCTGTTTTTTCTGTGTATAATACACCATATTTTTAAAAATTATTTCAAAAGTATCTATTTTAGAAAATTATTTTTAAATGACATAAAAGAAAAATATCCACCCTGCTGATTTTTTTTTTTTTTTTTTGTGGTACCAGGAATTGAACTCAGGATCTTCATACTGAACTACGTCCCCCAGGTCCTTTTCAAATTTGAACCAGAATCTTACTGCATTGCTAGGTTGCCCAGGCTGGGCTTGAACTTTTGACCCTCCTGCTTCAGCCTCTCAAAGGACTGGAATTACAGATATGCACCACCATGCCTAACTTCCAGGCTTCTATCTTTGCACATAGGTGCAATTCTAGTAAACATTGGTTTATACTGTTTTATAAACAGTATTTCTATTTCTAGACCCATTTGTCAATGCCACTTCGGCTTTCAAAAACTTTTCCCCTCAGTTACTTTAATACATACAAATAAGTCTGTGTATGTGATGTGTACAGATACACTTCATATGTATATATACATATGTGTACATATGTATACATATATATTTAAAAGAATTTTTTAAAATGAACACCAAGAAAAAAGCAGACATACTTATGTCCACCCTTAGCTAACATAACATTCTTGACATACTAGAGCCCTCCCAAGCCCTTCACCTACCCAACGTCTTTGTCCCCCCTCACTTCCCACCCCACCCCTCATGACCATTCCTGCACTGCATTTGTCATTCTTTGCTTTTAGTTTCATTGTGTTTGGGAGATTTTCCTGCTTTATGCTTTTACTACATGTATGTATGTGTTTTTAAACCACCGTGTATATTTTTGGACTCTATAAATGGAAGCTCTAGTCTTCTGTCACTTGAATTTTCCCCTTACTGCACTAGTGATCTGCGTGTCTTTCTGTCGGACATTTGGATTGTTCACTGTTATCTGCGAACAGCACTGCATGCAGATTCTTGTAAATTCAAATACAGTTACGTATGGGAAGAATTCTCTGGGATAACGGGCTAAGAGTACATTACTGAGCTGGAGAGAAGCACATCTTCCTATATAGTAAACAATGCCAATCTATTGTCCCACAAGTAATATCTAATGTTATACACCCTTGATAATACTTACATTGACTGGTCTTCCAATCTGCCAGTCTGATGGGCATAGAGTGATATTGTAGCTTTCACTTGCATTTTCATAACTGTTAATGAGGTTAGGCATTTCACATGCTCTCTTGTGTTTCTTATTCTATGAAATATTTATGTTTTTATCATTTTTTTAGAGGTCCCTTATATATTTTAGCTACTTATCTAACCCTTTGACTGTATTGGGCATATTTCCTGATCGGTATAGTTTGTCTTTCGGTGATGTATTTGAGTAAAAACAAATTCTTCACTTAAATGTAATCAAATGTGTACATCTTCTTTATGGATTATAATTAGATATCTCATTTTCATCTAAAAAAATATGCCCCAAACCAGAGGTCACTATGATGTTCTTCCTATTTTCTTTTAAAACTTCTAGTTTTACTTTGCACATTTAAGATTTTAATGAAACAAAATGGGTTTTGTATTTGTGTGAAATGATTTTTAATATGTGTTGCCAGGTGGGCTTTATTTTTTTCCCTTATAAATACACCACTAGGCAAGGATTTTCCCCGCCGATCAGCACAGCACACCTTGGGCATGCGTAACACATCTCTTGCAGGGCTCTCCATTCTGTTCCATTGATCTTTTTTGTCTCTCTAATACCACGTCACCCTAATGTCTGCAAGCTCTAATAATTGACAGTGGACAACCTTCCTCCCCACAGTGTTCTTTAAAGAGACCTCCACTATCTACTTATTGGGATTTTTGTTGGAATTACATTGAATTTACAGGTCATCCTTGGAGAACTGACAATTTTGAAATATCGATTTTTTTCTCTGATAATTGTGTCATCTTTAGTGCCTTTCAATGTGGTTTTGTGATTTTCTTCCAAAAGCCCTTTGATTTATCTTAGATTCTTTTATTTACTGCTATTTGCTATACAAACAGTATTTTAAATTCTACTTTTAACTCTCCAATGTTGACTTATACAAATGTAATTGACTATTTTCACTAAACCTTATTATTAGTTATAATATTTGGCCTATAGATTACTATTTGGGTTTTCTATGTAGCAAATAATTTTGGTTGTAAATATTTCAGTTTCTTTCCTTCCAACCTTATAGTTTTGGTCCTTTTTAACCTTATAAAAACATCTAACATACATATGTGTGTGCGTGTGTGTATCTTACAGATATATAATTTACAGCAACAACTTAGATGACATATAATATATATTATACATTATATGACATATAACATTTAATTTTTTACACTGTTGATTTTATATTGAGTATTCTTTGTCATTTGAGCCACTTTTTTTAGCATATCCATCATTAATTACTTAAAATAGCTTCCTAAATGTGTAACCTCTAATGAGAGGAAATGCACATTTCTTTTTAAATAAGATTTATTTATTTGTTTGTTTGTTTTTTGTCTTTTTGAGATGATCTCATTATACAGTTCAAGCTCACCTTGAGCTCACTTTGTAGCCCAGGCTGGTCTCGAACTCACAACGATTCTCCTGCCTCAGCTTCCCGAGTGCTGGGATGATAGGTGTGCACTACCATGCCCAGCTGGGAATGCACATTCTTAAGGTCTTCAGTGTGTATTATCAATTTACTCTCCAAGGAAGTTCTATATATTTACATTCTCCCCACTATATAGTCTTTTTCCTGGCATACCTGCCAGTTCCTGGGATTTCATGTTTTTCTAATGCTTAGCCAAAGATTGTGATGAGTTCATTATACAAAATGTATGATCAGTGACACTGAATGTTTCCTATGTTTATTGTTAATGTTTATTTCTTCATTCATCATTACTTGATCATGTCCCCTGTCCATTCTTCTGTTAGGATATTAGTATTATTTTTATCTATTAGAATATATAAATATCTTAAAATAAAATCATTAGCAATCCTCTGCTAAATAATGGGCCAGTACTTTTTCTCTTTCTCATTTATATTTTATGTAAATATTTATGACATGTAGAATTTTGAAATTATTTGTAATCAGATCTGGCAATGTATCCTCTCTGGCTTCTGCATTTGGTGCCATGCTTAGAAAACCTAGTGATCACTTAAATGTTCATAAGTATTTTCTTCAGTGTTTTTATATTCTCATTTTATACAGCACAGAGGTTAAAAATATGGACTTTATTTTCTTGCAGTTTGATTCCTGATTCTATTAACTAGTAACTATGATTTTGGTTAAGTTCTTTCATTTCTACCCAAAAAAATATGTATCTATTCATTCCTCAAAGAGCAATGAAAATTAAATCAGGTTTTAAATTTTTATGTATGTCATAAGATGCCTACCACACAGTAAGCACCTAATACATAGTAGCTATACATGCATTTATATGGAATATATTTTGCTGTATGGTATAAGATGAGGTTCTAAAGTCTTTTGGCCAGTTTAGCCACAATCATAACATCCATTCCTTACTAGTTTGAAATGTCTTCTTTGGCATATGTTATTCCTTTCAGTCTGCCTATGAACTTTCACTTCTATTTCATTAATCTGCCTGAAATACTGCATCAACTATCCACTTATAAAAGTACTATAGATTTATGGATTTTTAAGAATATCTCATATAATTCTCCCCTTATCTGTCATTTTAAAATTTTTATTGCCTATCCTAATTGAATTACATTGTGATCTCAGAAAATGTGATCTGAATAAAAAGATTTTTTGTGCCCTAATGCATATTCAATCCATATTCAACACTTACAAATGTGCTAAGAGATATAGATATATAGATATAGCATATATAGTTAATATATGTACTAGCTTTAAAAACTTGATATTAAAATCTTCCATTCTTTATTCTTTCCCATTGAATGTATCCATTTTTTGGAAGGTGTTTATTAAACCTCCCACTATGATTTGGATTCATCCATTCTTCTTTGTATTCATAAGACTTTTCCTTTTGTTTAGCTCATTACGTGTAATGACTAATATATTCTTGGTAGATAGAGCAATTTTTTTTTTTGTACTGGGGACCGAGCTCACGACCGTGTACTTGCAAGGCAGGCACTTACGCTGCTGAGCTAAATCCCTGGGCCTTGATTGAGTGATATTATACTTTTAGTTTTGAATTATCTTTTACACCTGGGATTTTTAAAAATTTGTCAATCATACTCTTTTGACTCCCCAGAAATCCTTCTCACCTGAGGCTGCTCGTTTTACATGCGGTGAGCAGCAGCCTCCGGAATCTTCCTGAAAGTTAACTCCTCCTCCACCTGCGCTGTGCATCTCTGATAGGCGTGACTGACTCTTTTTTTTGCCAACAGGTGATCCCAACTGTATCGTGAAGAAAGCATTGGGTGATTTAGTAAAGAGGCACCCATCGTGGTCACCACCCACAGCGGTGTGCCCTGCTTCCTCTGTGATCCTTTTCCCTACGTGAGAGCTTTGTGTAAATGAATGATATTCATAAGCTTGTTTTTAAACTTTGGGTTTCATGGAGAGTTCTCTTTCTTTAGTGCTCTGTTGGCCTGGGAAAAGGCACTTGGGACATTGCTGCTCGGGGTATTTAACTCCACTGTTTTGAAGCAAGTCCTGAACTAGTAGCTCCCTTCTAATTCCCACATTCCATGTGATGGTGCCCACCCCGTCCTCCAGCTGCTAATTCCTCAGGATTGCTCTTCCCTTCCCATCACCTTGCTCCTGTGGCCATGTGCTGGACTGTAGTTTCCTCTCCTCTGGTCAGTTGTCATCATAGATTCTGGTCTGCTTGTTTACCAACACTATTGTGGATTCATTCTATGTAATTATCTGTTTAGGGATTTTTGAGAGATAGGGGCATAGATAAGAATCCTTTACCTGATGTCTTGATCTAATCCCAAGAGCAAGCTCACCTCCATAAAAACAAGACGTCCACAGAAATAACAGTGGAAAGTGGTACTCTGGATTACTTTTGAGTAGCTATTTTAGGGTAATAATTATATGCTTTATTTTTCCTTTGTTTCTGTACTTTTTTTGTCTCTACTTTTATTTGTAAAAATGTGGGGTTGTCCTCAAAAAATATGTCTGCAGATTCCCACTGATACCTTTGAGTTAAGCATTCATAAACTATAAACAATTTGTGGTACAGCCCTGAGCAGGAATCAGTGAACTCCAGACCTGGAGTTTAAGTACTGGACCAGGATCACCAAGGCTACAGCCCAAGAATCTGTCTTGAAAGTGCCTTCGAGAGAACCTGATAATGTTTATTTTCATTTGGAACAAGTGATTTAGATCACTTGTTTCCAAAGGTTATCTCATATTTCTCTAAAGTTTTGCTATTTTTCCATCATTTTCTTAGACTTGTTCGGTTTCCCTACAGTTTATCTTCATCAGTTGAGGCCTTTACTCCATAGAATACTTGTTATTCTAAACTATTTATGAAAACAGCAAAAATTATATTGAAATAAATTAAAATCTCACTACTAAAAATACTTGCGATTATTCAGAATATCCATAAGGGAAAATTACAGTTCTTTTTCTCCTCATTAGTTTCCCTTTCTTGGGGAAGATGTTCCAACTGGAAAGCCAGTTTCCTTTCCTTGGCCAGACCGTCCCCAGTCCTGTGAGGAGTCTAAAGAAAAAGAAGACACAAGCCTCTTAAATTCTCTCAACACAAACATCAGCCAACTATTCTTCACTCAGCATAAACAGCAGCCAGCTATTCTTTACTCACCACTTACACTTTTGCTTCCATTGTCATTAATTCTGCCTTTATCAAACTCCGGTAGCTTACATTCTGGAACGTGGACCTCAGTTGTTGGCAAGGGATATGTTACTGATGAGCTCACGCTCAGGTTTGTTGGTTCGTTTATCCAACACCTCTTGAGGGATCCCTGTGTGTGAAGGCTTCGCCAGGCACTGAATGCACTTTACAGTTTGCAAAACAGGTTCACCACCATCCTGCACCCAGTCTGCCCACCACTCGGTGGAGTTGGCAACTGCAGTGTTGATGCCACCATGAACTTCACCTCATTTTATACACAGAGGAAACAGTCTTGGAAAGATTAAAGGAACTTGTTCAAAATCGCATGATTCAAAAGTCTGAGAGGCAGGCCTCAAACCCAGGAGCCCTGACCACAAGTCTCACAAGCTCACCAATATACCAGATTACCAACTTCCTCCTCGTGGCTACGGCCGAGGAGGGGCTGTTGGTCTTTACCACAGTTTCTCATGTAGGCTTACCCCTTGCTTCCTCTTTTCTTTTCTTTTTGACATGGTCTTGCTGTGAGGTTCAGGCTTGGCTTGGGCTCACTTTGTAGCCCAGGCTGGTCTTGAACTTGCAACTGTCTGCCTGCCTCAGCCTCCCAAATGCTGGGATTACAGGAGTGTGCCACCAAGCCCCGCTCTTTTGTCTCCTTTTTTTTTTTTTTCCTCCAGTGCTGGACATTGAACACAGGGCTCCCAAATGCTAGGCAAGAACTCTATCACCTAGCTATATCCCCAATTCCACCTGTCTGTCCCAACCCCATCCCAGGGGATTGAACCCAGTGTCTTCGCATTGACTCTACACCCTCAGCCCTTTTTAAATGTAAGTTTACACTCATTCATTCATTCATTTATTCATGTAAAGATAGAGTTTCACCAGCCTCTAAGTTGCCCAGGGTGGGGTCGAGCTTGCAATCTCCTGTCTCAACCTTCTAAAGTGCTGAGATTACAAGTATGTGCCACCACAGCCAGACTTCACTTCTTGATTTGCCTCGTCAGCTCACGCATACAACTACTGCAAAACAGCCTGCATTTGTGCACTGATTATCAGTAACTCCATCTGAAGGAATTCTGACCAGGGTCAGAGGGAGAAGCCCCAGCAATGAGGGCACAGGGATGTTACTCCCTCTTCCTTCTCCTATGAATGACCTGAAAAGCAGTATATTTGCAGAAACTGCAAAGTAAAGACTCTTGGTCACAATGGATTCTTTTCCATTTAGTCTCCTGGAGGAGGACTCGGAGGAGGAGGGAGATTTGTGTCGCATCTGTCAGATAGTGGGGGGTTCCCCAACCAACCCCCTCCTGGAGCCTTGCAGATGTGTGGGAAGCCTGCGGTTTGTTCATCAAAAGTGCTTGAAAAAGTGGTTGAAAGTGAAAATAACATCAGGTAGGTGGGGAAAGAAGAGGGTAAAACGTGCAACGACATATAATTAATTTGAGGCACCCCAGTGTGGGCCTTGGAAACTTGTCAGTTGCTCAGGATCCTTCTTCAAAAATGTTGCCTTTGAGTTATGGGGGGAAAAAATGAATGTTTTTCAAGTCTGAGAAAAGAATCCTGGAAATAGTTGTGATTGAATCCTACTCCTGCTTGAAGCCTGCGCAGAGATGCTAACCAGGAGGAAGAAGTGAGTCAGTGTTGAACCTCATCACGCGAGCAGCAGCCACGTCCAGCTAGTCGGCATTTAGCAGAAACATCCAGAGAGTCCATCCTGAGACTCCCCACAAATGCACACGATTCTGCTTCCTTTCATTTGGGGTGAGGAGGATGGGTGTCACCTAGGAAACCAAGCAAAGCTGCTGCAGCAGGATAAGAATGTTAATCTGATTCTGTAGACCTACATTAGATAAAGAGATTTCCATGTTCTGATTTTTGTCAGTTTGATCTTATAACTGGGTGTGAAGCTCCTTCTCAACTCCCTGGAGAAGTTACAGCCTAAATATAGCCACATTGGTAGATCCGCTGTAGGTTTCTTGGCAGAGAATAGGTTTCTTTAAAACATGGGTTTAGAACTGAACACAAGTTTAACAAGAAAAATAAGGCATCAATGGAAGCAATTCAATTAGAAAATAACTTCTGCCTTTCAGACATACCTCTCTGAAAATCTTACTTTGTGACCAAGTCCTGTTTCTCTCTGTGGCCACATTACCACACTTGCAGGCCACCTACAAGACCTGGAGGTTTACCTGTCCCCATGAAGTGTTGCCAGGTCCCTACACCAACAGCAGTGCACCATTTAATCAGAGAAGGAACACGTGGTATTAACTGTCTTGTCCCCAAAGCTCTGTTTCCATGTGTACATCTTTCCCCAGCATGAGAAATATAGGATTAAACTTGAGATGTCTAAATGCGTGTCTTCATAGCAAGCAAATAACTGCAAAACAAAACAAAGTTTTGACTCTGTCATACAATGTTTTATCTTAGAAATTTGGTCAAATAAAACATCTAGCAAAGAAAAAAGAACCTGTGAAGCGTCGTGAAAATGAGGTTAAATGCCAATATTAGTATGGATATGTTTGGCAGAATTATGTTGGAAGATAAACGCATGTCCCGTAACCAAAAACATTACTAAATGATCTAAAAAAGAAAAAGCAAGCAAGCAAAATGCAGATAAGGGTTCACTATTCATTCTTACCCTTTAAAAGTCTCTGTTATTTATTGTTTCTCCAGTGGGGAAATAGAAGTGGAGTATAAACCTACACAGGTCCTAATTACTAAGTAGATGCAGATAACTAACAAGTCCTCTTTTTTCTAATGCATAAAACAAACATCAATCAAAATGCAACAACCACGCTAGGAGGAAAATGTACAGCAGGGGACTTAGATATAACAGCCACAGTTCTGCAGCTCCTATTCTTGCCTGGAGAGTAGAAGAAATGCAGAAAAAGTACTGATCTGAAATGCATGTTTTTATAAAAACATCAACCCAGGAAGCCTTCTCATGTTTGTCTTCCTAGGCTTAGGTGCTGGCCCTAGATACTACTGTAACTTTTCTCAGCGGGTGAAAGTCACCTGGGCAGGAATAAACGGAGACTTTTAAGCCTCTGACTGAGGACAGCTTCTGCCATCTACTTAGTCCTCATGAATTTATTTACCTGGATCTCTGTTAGGTGTACAAGAAAACAAAACAGGCCTATACTTACTCTTTTGCTAAAGACTGGTGTTATAGACTATTAACTTCCATGTAGCAATTCCAGTTTCATGAACCATTATGTTTATTTTTAAATAGAAACAAGATTTGTTATTTAAAAGTCATAGGAATTTCACTTACGTGGAGCTCGCATAATAAGTGATCACAGATGAAAATCTTTCAGATTCAAGGCCATTTTCTACAGACTTAAAACGAAGGTCCCTGAAGCTCAGAATTCACATCACACTCAAACCAGTCTCAAAATACCACCTGCCCAAAGTGCCAATGCAAACAGATCTAGGACTGTATATACATGTAATTCTCTTTGTGTGTATGTGAGAGAGTGAGTGAGTATGTTTATGCATGGTGAGAACATTTAAGATCTATTCTCACATGTAATTCTTTCTTGCATTCAAGGAACAGATCTAAATGCTGTGAAGACCTGTGAGATGTGTAAGCAAGACCTGCTGGTAGACCTGGATGACTTGAACGTGACCGAGTTCTACCAAAAGCACCAGCAATCCCGGGTGAGAAACACTCCCGCTCTACCTCCACAGACCAGTGAAGGTTTGAGGTACTAGGCAGGAATAGAGAGCCTGTGTGTGATATGGGTCCGAGTCTGTCCTTTGGCTCACTTCTTTAAGAAGGCAGTCACTAAATTGGAACTGTGGCGAGTTGAGAAGTCTTGGTTATCCCCGGCCAAAAACGCCAATCCACCTGCTGTCAGGGACAAAATTAAGAAGCTACCAAAGCCAATCAGATACACAGAAATAGCGAGAAGCCCAAGAAAGTTCCATACCCCAATCTGCTGAAGTAAATTGAGTTTAGTAGCAAAAAGAAAAAATTCAGGATCTTGGAGGAAACAGCCCCAGGTTAAATATCAAATAACTCCAGGATAATAAATAATTGCTTTACCTAAGGTTAATAAGCATGTAGCAAGTGCTTATTGCATGCTTTTTAACACTTGGGGAGTCAAGGGATAGGGTAAGTAGAGAAACACTAATGGGGCTTTTGGATTGCTGTGCAAAAGTTAGTTAACTTCACACAGAAAGGTTTACGCCCAAGATGACAGTTAATCACCCAATCCTCGGGCAAACAGGGTTCCACTTAGAAGTGTGCTCTCCAATATAGGCGCCACGAGCCACATCTGGCTATGAGGAGGTGGCCCGTTCTAATCAACATATGCTGTAAGTGCCAAACACACACCAAACATTAGATAGCTAAAAAAGTATAAAATATCACATAATATTAAATGCATAGTTTTAATCAAAGTTGAGCAACTTTATAAAGGAAAGAGATTTGGAGCCCCAGGGGCAGTGACCGTCATGCTAAGGCCCTTTCCCTAATGATAGGAACAACAACAACAAAAAAAAAACCTAAAGGTGTATTTAGTTCACTGTTGTGTTCTGCATGTTCAAGGGCCCACATTATGACTTTCATCTTGGCACAGTCCTGAGGTGGGACATGGCATCACATAGCAAGAGTACACTTGCATATGCGTTCCGATCTCTCTCCTCTTATAAACCACCAGGATTCAGTCAATCATGATGGCCTTACGTAATCCTAATCATTTCCCAAAAGTGCCACCTCAGTACCAGTCAGATTGTCTCCACCGTTTTAATATGTTTCACAGTGAGTATGTTAGTCAGCTTTCAAACACTATAATGAAATGCCTGAGGCAATTACCTTATTTTAAAAAGGGTTAGCTCATAGAGATTCTGGTCCAAGATTGACCGGTCCAATTAGTTTGAGCCTCTGGCAAGAACATTATGGTAAGAACATGTGTTGGAGAAAACTGCTCACCTCTTGAGCCGGGACACAAAGAAAGAGACTGGGGTCCCCCCGGGGCCCTTCAAGAGCATGACCCCAGTGACCATAGGACCTCTCGCTAGGCCCCGCCCCCTAAAGCCTCCACCACCTCCCAGTAACACCACTCTCGGGACCAAACCATAACACGTGGACCTTTGAGAGACACTCAAACCGTAACAGCAAAAATTAACAAACATGACCATAACCAAACCGTAGTGCACATCACATTTCAAAGACAATGTGCTTTCCATCCAGTTCAGCAGTAGAAAGCTTGGAAGTCTCCACTTCATCCTACAGTAAATAAAAAGCTGAACAGACTGAAAAGTCAACAACTCTCCTTAGGTCCACAAAAAAAAAAAAAAAAAAAAGGAAGCTCATGGCGCAAACTATTGCCCCTAAAATTGGAAAGGTAGGAAAATAAGGAGAATCACAATTTCTAGAGCAGAGACTCATGTGCAGAAACCTCTATGGGAACCGGTGCTGAGTACAGAAACCCAGACTGTGATTAGTGAATTGCTGGAGGCCATCACTCGACTGTGGACAAATCTGAAAGTCAAAAACTCCAGTCCCGGGGGTGTCTCCATGCTTTTGTGAGTTTTATCTTCAGGAACTCAACCATATTCTTAGAATGAATATCAGACAAAAATCCTTTCGCACTTCTGACAGGGAGAGGGGAAAAGTAAGCATTTTGACATATGCCAGAGGATCTGCCCTCAGGAGAAAGGATTTAGCCAGAGCCT